>JAHXMU010026239.1:1964119-2019071 GCA_019455685.1 Philornis downsi
TTTTTTAAAAACATGGGTCCGTCGAATATGGGCAACCCTGTACTGCATATCTTCACTCCCAACGATAGAGGTATAAAAGCCTTCAATGCTTAGCAAGGCTTACATTTTTAAACCTGAGAAGATATTAGAGAAAATGATCGTAAGATGTTCCGTTATGGAAAAAAAAACATACCTTTAGCCTTCTATCCATTAAGTTTAATCTTGGGGGATATATTTTTATGCTAACAATTGTCTGTTTGTGCACCGATCTGTTTATGCACTATTCTCAAAATTTAACTAATGGGGACCACAGATCATAAGCACAGGAGAGTCATATCGACAATAACATCTTTGAAGTGGATTTTGTTCCAAGTTTTATTTGCTTTCATTTCTAGATATCATCAAAATGCTGCGGCTACAGTTATTGTTAAACATTATATTTCATGCAATTTTTTGATTTGGTCTTTAATGCATATTCGCAGAAATTATAAAGCCAATAATTTAAAGAATATATTGGAATTTTATTGTTTTTTGGGCAGTTCCCTAACCAATCTGCTTCCCTTGACAGTAAAATACAAACAATTCGTATGAAAGTGATACTCTCTAGTAATGCAAATCACTGTTTACTCGTAATTACCATTCTATCTCGCAAAACTTATACGAGTATTCACCCCATAAATTATTGTTTATAGTAAATATATCATTCCACAATATTAATGGGTAATAAACAAAATTGTTTAACAAAAATTAGGTGATGTATAACTTTTATATGTAAATATAATATCTGCAGTGAAGTGTAATGTGCACCCATAAGGGTTTCCAGAGTAATCATTATATTTTGAAATGGTCGTGAACAATAATTTCGTTCGTTTTGCTCTTTCATAGAGAAATTGTGCTGTAAACATTTCAGTTCAATGAATTGGAAAGAAACCTTGAAAATGACAAGCATTGAACTCCAATTGTTACAGCATTTGCAATTACTGAGAACATCACAATGGCTTTTGAAGAGCTGAAACAAAGGGATGTATGATTCGCCATAGCACAACTATCGTACGCTGAAACAAGAATCTGCATAGATTCCGTGTCAAGGTTGTCGACGATCTAGATTGTTAAACGTTGATAAAGAATTGATTGATAGAAATAGTAATGCATGACTTAAATAAAAAATGCAGACAAAGGTATTCCCATTTTAAAGCGGAATTCTACAAGTTGTGTTTATTAAAATCCTACAGGTGGAGGATTCGAAACATATCTGTTAGAAGTTTTGGAATGGAATGAAACATGATTTGTAGATGCTATAACTCTAGCTCTGATGACTCAATCGTACAAGGATTATAAGAAAATGTAAACCCATAACTATAACTAACTCAACCAAATCAGATTAGTTAAATATCGTTAAATTTCATTTAAAATTTTAGTCCGCAGAATCGATTAGTTGAGATTGAGAGCACGATTTGTGTGGATGTTATCTATTTTACACCAAGAATCGATGTATGGGATATACAAAATGAATGTATCAAACATGGTCAAGTTGTATAAAAACCAGTCAAGCTAGTCTGTTTATTTGTAAGATTATATCGGAAAATGGATACGGATACATTCTCAATACGGTTCATTTTTGTCAAAAAACAGAATATTTTCACTAAATATTATCTTATTTCGATGAAAACGACAGCCTTTGGAAAAGATAAAGTTAGTCTTTTGCATGAATGCCACATCTAAATCGAAATAGACAGTTTCCAATGGACTGTATAGTTTGCCTAGACGTAACATATGAATTTAAAACAGGGTGGCGCACCAATTGCACTACAATAAGAATTTCAAGTAAGTTGTTTCTAATCAACGTATATCATATTTTTTTATAAAAAATTCATATAAGTAATTGGTTTTGAAACTGATAGGCTATAAATGTCCTCCATAGTCACTCACGCATATGCGACACCTGATTAGAAAATTATTCATTGTGGAATCGCCTCAATTATTTTATTAATTGACTTCTTCAATTCAGACAAATTTCTTGGTTTCGTTTTAAACACATCTTGCTTGATATAACCCCATAAAAGAAAGCCTTGTGTATTCTGGTCAGGTGATCTTGGAAGCCATTTTGTTTGTTTGGGAATTTTCGTTGGAGCGTCGGCATAACCGGTCTGGCTATGTCTACAGTTGTTTCATTTTGCTAAAACCAAGTGCTGTTGAAACGGATACGTCTCCAGCACAGTTTTCGTAAAAAAAAACTCCTTCTACAACTTTAAATAACTGGCCCCATTGACAGTCGACAGTAGAACGATTCGTGCGCCACCCTGTATAATTGAACTTTGATGAAAAATAAACTTGGACAGTTCACCTTTTGTAAGTAAATGTCCAAGCATTATTTCGATATATTCGATTTTCAAATTATGCGCTAAGCGTTTGCTAAAGTATTACCTTACAACGAAAATAGATCGGATTCTCACGCCCTTGTTAATACCTTTTGTACAAAGTGGCAGATTTTCGAAGTTCAATCCCTTCTCTGGCGTTTGTAACAAGTAGCGTGCTATAACCTGGTTTCTTATCTATAGTATTAATTTGAAGTGCTTGGCAGGACTCAAGAGAAATCGCGGCTAATTTGTAAACTTAGCAGCCAAAGAGGCGGGGCAGTTTAGACCATTTTCATGCGCAGAACTTTGTGTTTCATGTTCGAAATGCTCCCAAAGCTCCAACAATTTACCGATTGGTTCAGCGTTTTGGGCAACAAGGGGCTGTCTGTGATCTTCTGCGTGCTGGAAGACCTCGTGCAGACAGAAATGAAATGACCATCGCTCGAATGCAACCAAGTATTGAGGAAAACCCCGAAACTTCTACCAGGCGGCGTTCACAGCAGTTAGAGATGTCTAGGCGGTTTTTGCAAAGAATTTTACATATGCTACATCTTTCCCCTTATAAATTGAATTGAATTTCATCAAATGAAAGATATGAGTATAGGAAACATACAGCTTTCTCGTCGATTATTCCCAACAACTGGCGTTGCTGCAGCCTATCATTAAGAAACAATGGAGATAAGATTATTATTTAGAAAAGTAGCCAATTAGAAATTACCAGAAAAGGCGAAACAATGTCTTTCGTTTTTCTTTTCACATTCAACTTTTTCACTCTGCTACAACTGAGAAGAAGGCAGAGAGGTACGAATATATGGAATAAACCCGTCGTTTGAGTGGAAACTACCAAAATTGGCATGGTTAAATGATGCATTTTGTTGCAAAATTTGCAAAGCATCATAAAAGAGACGAGAGACGAGACAAGAGACGAAAATTTAGTCTACTACAAATTGCAAATTAGAAATGGCAGACAATTGATAGCATTTCAATAAATCAATTAAATTGTACCAGATGAACCAGATTATGTGTAGGGAGTTTTGCATAGAATTACGACAATTATAATGCCTACTAGCCGGTCAGTCAGAAAAATGACCGAAGTAGTCCTGAAACACATTTGGTCAAGGTATACGAGTACTTAGTACTTTCACTGCTTCCTACAGAGAGTTGTTTTTTATTGTCATCAGTATCGGAATATGTCTTCATTTTTTGCCGAGGTACAAAATGTTAGAAGTATTATAAAAAGTATCTTTTTCAGTACATAAATTTAGTCTTTGTGTGAGCAAGTTTATTTATACTGGCCATTTTATCACAATTGCGACACTTGAACACCGTAGTTCCGCGAACACGAACTCATTTTCAGATACTCAAAAAAGACCTCTTTTCACACACAATACTGCGGCCTTTAAATTGTTAGGCCACTTTTTATTTAAATTTTGTATTCGCAAAAACCAATTTAATCGTCTGTAAAGCGTTTCACCCTTGACACAATGCACATGTGCTAATGAGTTTTGATTCTATAGATATATAGCCATCTTCCAGTGTGGCCTTCAGAAATCTCAGTGACTCAAGTTTAATCTCTTTAATTGTCTCAACAAAAGAATTCTCGGAGTGATATTTTAAGTTTAGGAAATAAATAAAATTCGCACATTAGTTGAATTGTTGGCGAAAAACGCCAATGCAGTGTGAGATGGCGCATTATTGAGGTGCAAAATCCCATAAATATGGGCTTTTTTCATGAATATCCTAATTTTGTATCAGTGACAATGCAAACATTGTTTAGAGTTCGTGTGTGCAGAATCTGACATTAAAACCTACATATGTAAAATTGTTGCATTATTGACTGACTGACTGATCATCATCCAGGTCAAACAATTAAAACTAGAGTTACAAAATTTGGAGAAGAAATTTTTCAAAATTCGTTGTTTTAGGAGCGAAAGCATACTAACAAATATACTCGTACCTCAAATGGCTATAGCTAGAATTATGAACTGATGTCCATACTCAAGGTGGGCACGCTATAAGAAGGAATTTTTTAAAACTCATATCTTAAGCGGTAAAAACGGCACGGAAACGAAGAAATCTGGCACCATCGTGCAGCACAAACAGCTAGCTGGAATCCAGAGCAGACACGCGATATGAAGGAATTTTCCAAAATTCGTACCGCTATCACCAAAAAATCTTAAACTGGGACAAATATGATACCGTTATCCAACTCAAGGAGCTGGAAATATAATTCTGAAAATTGATATAATTATTACCCCTACATATTAAGCTTGCAACAAAAAGGAATTCTTGAAATTCAGGTGAAATCCGGTGCGATTGTCCAGCTCAAACGGCTATGAGAAAAATCAAAAAAGACGCGTCACAAGAATTGGATTTTCAACATAATTCGAATTTTTGACGAAAATTTGATTTGATTAACATAATTCGAATTCCTACTTTCAAGATACCTACCCGTAAAGAAGGCACATACGAAAATCACGTATTCAGAAAAAACCCATAGAGCGCAAAGAATAAACCAACACTGTCTTCCAGGATAAAGTATTGCAGTGAATACAATGCAAGCAGTGTTGTCTGAACTTTGTATTATTAGGAGCTCAATCAAGTGTGGGATAAAAAAAAATGTTGATGTCAGAAATGTGAAAATGATTTAACTTTTATCTGAAATGTACAATCACTGGGGCATTTTTTTTATTAAGGAATACAATGAGAGAAATATTGAAATTATTTCGATTAACATATCGTTCATTTTATTGCACGTATAAAATATTGCAACTCAGGATGAATTACCCAATGAGTAGGTCTTCGACTACTATTTTGGGGACCACTGTTACGCTCTAGCGATTGCTATCGCTAATTAAGTTTTAGTAATGTATACCGGGTAACTCATTTTTCTGTTTTAAAAGTAAAGTTAAATAAAACAGCCTAGCCAGTATGTATGAAATATGATGTCATTTAAATGACCGCCTCTGGATTGGTAGCTGCAGTGGACCATTTCGGGCGGTATCTCGGCGATAACTTTGTTTTCAAGCGCTCCAAATCTTGAGAATTATCCGTGTCAACACGGTCTTTGATGCAACCCCACATAAAAAGACTAACGACTTCAAACCGCATGACCTTGGTGGCCAATTGTCGTCGCCTAAACATGAAATTGCGCCTTCTGGGAACTTCTCATGTAATAGAGCTAAAATCGGTCGTGTTGTGTATTTTGTTACACCATCTTGTTGAAACCATATATCGTCCAGTTCATAAAATTCAATTTCAGGCCAAAAAAAGTCGGTTATCGTTCAAATTATCCGCCACACTTTCTCTAAGAGAAGCGATATTTTCGGCAGTGTGCACATTGCAATGATTCACAGGGCTGACCACATTTGTAACGCTTCTATTCTCTTCAGATTTCTTTATACTCTTGCAAATTCCTTGCACAGTAATTCGATTATGATGACCATAATCACCCCGTAATGAACGAAAAGCGCCAACGTTTAAATCACCATTTTTGTAGTAAGTTTTAACTATTTTTACGCATTCTTCGGTTGTTAAACAACCTGTATTCGTTAATGACAAATCTTTCACTAAATAAATAACACTTCAGACAGCCTTGCCTTGCCTCTTAAGTATTTCTTGTGGGGTTATGTCAAGTCGTTAGTCTACGTGGACAAGCCGAACACTATTGAATCCTTACAGGATAACGTAACACGCATTATTCGTAGAATACAGGACGAAGTGTTAGAAAAAGTAACGACAAAATGGATCTTTCGAATAGACATTTTGAGACGGAGCTGCGAACAACATTTACATGAAATTATCTTTAAAAATTAAATGGCAAAGACCAATTTATCAATGGCAATAAAAAATTTTAATATATGATGCAAATTTGAGTGTTTTATTCGATTTTTTTTTAAAAACACTACGATTAAAAAATTACCCTACATAGTTATTAAGTTATCTATAAATTTAAGGTCAAAGTTCATAAAAATTGATATATATTCGCCTGATAATATCAATTAAGTTTTCTAATTGCACTGTTAACCTTAGTTAAAAATATAGTGTTGTGAAGCATGTGTGCCAATAATTCTGTTCTTACGAGGAGAAAATAATTTCTTGTTTTTTCAAATAATCGCTATTATGAAAATTTTTTATAACTCTCGAAATATACCGAATTTTGAAACCAATAACAGTAACAGCAGGGTTATCCATTTAGTGATTTTAAAACCACTGGTCTGGCAAAGCAGTCAACTGTTAAATACCTTAGTGAAAGGAAGAACGCGTAAAAATAGTTAAAACCTACTATAAAAGTGGTGATTCAAAAAACTGGAAGCATTATAGATGTGGTCAAGTCTGTGCATCATCATAATGTACACAGTGCCGAAAATATCGCTCCTGTTAGTGAAAGTGTGGCGAATAATCTGAGATTTCAATTCAGAGTGCTATGTTTATGGTTTCTGGAAAGCGTAAATTCACGTTTTGCTGACGTCTGACTTTAGTTCGTCAGATTTTAGTTTGTGGGGCTACATCAGAGATCTTGTTTACTCGGATAATCACCAAACGTTGGACCATTTGAATACCAACAATCGCCAACTTATCGCCGAAATAAC
The DNA here is from genome assembly GCA_019455685.1 of Philornis downsi. Taxonomy (NCBI): domain Eukaryota; kingdom Metazoa; phylum Arthropoda; class Insecta; order Diptera; family Muscidae; genus Philornis; species Philornis downsi. Next base: position 1,971,048 of record JAHXMU010026239.1, read on the forward strand.
GCCCGAAATTTGCGGAAAAGTATCCACCGCTTCAATAGTATCCACCGCTGCAAGAAATGCGGATCAAATCCAAGCATTATAATGAAATGAAAGCTTCACCAAAATCGTAGCTTTATGTGTGTTTTATTTAGTTTTACTTTCGAAACCGAAAAATGGTTATACCGGTATTTATTGATAGAAATATTGCGCAATTTTCCAATAATAGGTTTTTTGAAAAATGGCTACAACTTGTAAAATTACCGAATTTTGAACCAGGGGTTGGACACGAATAAAGGTCTAAACAAGGATAATAAGGAATAAACAAAGTTTCGTCCTAACTGAGCTTAAGCTGTTTTTCCATATAAACACAACAATAATGCACATTTCTCATAACTAAATAGGCGTATTACGTTTCTGTCTATTGTTTGAAATAAATTGTCAGTAATTCGATTTAATTTCAATACTTTCAGGTCAAACTGACATCAAACGTTTACGCAAGGAAAATGATCAACTTCGACGAGAAATATGGTCACTACGTGACGAATACGATCGCCTCAATAAAAAGTTTAAAACGAAATTTGTAGAACCAGATCATGGACAGTGCAATGCTCGCTGCAGTCAGGTCGAATGTTCCTGTCAATGTACCGATGGCAGCGGTGGAGGTTGTGATGGGCTACATAGTAAATGTAACAGTGAAGTGTGTGCAAATATTATTTTATATGATTCCCATCTCTGAACAAAGTTTTCATTTTAGGATTCCGATTCTTGTGATTCCTGTTGCTGCCATGAGGATGAGGACATCTTGTGCAATGATGAATGCTGCAATGAAACGAAACCGATACCAGAATCTCCAGAATTGTTACAGCAAAACTCTAGTAGGCTATCACCAGCAGAATTTACGAAAATTGTTGCAAATGATGCAGGGGTAACGCAACCACCCGCACCTAGTATATTAACGAATATTGATCATCTGTCAGTGGTATCGGAGGAGACGTTAAGCAACAGCGAAGTCTTGGCGCCCCAACCGGAAAATTTGATGGGCTATACCCCTGACATAAGGGGGTCTCAAACAACTTTGCCTAGTCTGGTGAGGCCATTAACTCCGCTAACACCTATCGAGCTTGTGGCCAATGAATTAAATGATTTACAGGCCGTGGTACCGCCGTTATCATATTTTGAAAATATATTGCACCAGCATATGAGTTCAAATGTAGGTAAGTATTTGGGTACATAAAATCTGTTCGGATACATCAGGGTGGATAGTTCGGTATGTTTTTTTGTTTGGTAACTCCCGAAATATCATATAGCAGTTTTACAATTTTTTTTTTTTAACTGCATTTGTGACTTTGTTATTGCTTTTGAAAATATTCCCTGTCAAGTCTTTTGTAGTTTTACAAACAGCTAAAAGCCAGTGAGGTAGATCTATGAAATAAAAGGGTGAAGAAATATTTTCAAAGAATATATAGAATATAGAATACTAAGGTCACTAATTTTTCAGTAATGTGACCGCATTACCGTGATGGCCAAGATTAATCCCGCAGTTTCCGTTTTTTAGCATTTTCCCAGGAATTTTCTGAAAATTTTTGGTAAGAAGACTTTTTATAAACGACGCCATATGATGAAGGTTACACTCATTTTGTCATTCCATTTGAAATAACTAGCAATATTCATACGAAATCTCACATTATATAGTGATGTGAAAAATAATATGGACGCTAATGTCAAACTATAACATTTGATCAGAAAATAAGTAAAAAGAGAAATTGCTAAAAGTAACTGTACTTATTTTTAGGTAATATATTACAAAAACGAGTTCCATTATGTTTTTTAAAATTGTTGTTTCTATTTCAAATTTTTTTAATAAATTAAACTTAAAATACAAATTCACCCTGTGAGAAAAAATAAGGACACTTCGTGTTTTCTAAATATCTATCTAAATATCTAATCTAAATAATACTATAACATTAACAAAAAAGAAGAGATTCACAATTAATACTGTTCTAATATTGTTTTCCAGTGGTTAATATTTTGTTGAGGCTCCTTTGCTTTTTAAAACTGCTATGCATTGTCGGGGCATAGATTTAACAAGGTTTTGACAGACTGAAATCGGTATATCATTCCACGCATTCTGAATTAATTCCCATAGCTGATCGCAATTCGTGGGACACTTTCCTCTAACTGAAGTTTGCACTATATTTCACAAATTAGATCAGGAGACTGCGGAGGCCATTCTAATAAATTTATCTTTTTATTCTCAAACCACGTCTTGGTGCACTTTGCCATATGTTTGGGGTCATTGTCCTGTTGGAACACCCATCGCAGTGGCATGTTTTCTTCGGCATAAAGAAGCATACAATTTTGTAGAATGTCAACATAATCTGTTGCTTTCATAATGCGCTGTATACGATACAGTGGCCCAACACCATAGTAGGATAATGATCCCCAAACAATGATATCACCACCGCCGTGCTTTATCGTGTTAAAAGTGTATTTTGGGTTGTATTCTGTATTAATTGGTCGTCATACAGTATAAAGACCCCTATCTGAATTAAATAAATTAATTTTTGTCTCATCCGACCATAGAATATTTCTCCATTTTTCTTAAGGTCAGCATGAGTGAACGCCAGCAAATTTTAGCCTTTGTTGTACGTTCTTCTTTTACAACGTTGGTACTTTTCTAGCACTATGAGCTTTAAAGTTCTCTTTAATAAGTATTTTTCGAATTGTTGATATGTCAATTTCTATGTTTAAATCATTTTTTATCTGTTTCGATGAGATAAATGGATTCTTTTTTACACATCGAATGATTCCACGTTTAACTGTAGGTGTAATTTTTGGTTTACTACCACGTGTTTCTCTTACCGAAATCCATTTGACTGCATTTTCAACCATTGTTTTTAAAATTTCAAGCAACCTTGAGATTTTTCTATAAGAATTTCCATCTTTATGCAAATTGTTAATATATTTTCTTAGTTCTAGGTCACAGTGCTTAGATTGTCCCATTTTTCCCTAAAAACTACAAAATTTTGCTGTTATTAAGTTTGAATTGAATTTAAAGTTTCACTAACATCACTCTTCTTACCTTTTGTACACAAAAAATAACTTTTAAAAGTTTTGATATTTAGGTATGTTCCAAAAAAATAGTAGAATTAAAGTAAAATACGATTTGAAAAGTTAACATTCTGTTTCTGAAATTGTAAACAGCTGATATTGACTTGAAAATAAAATTTAGTTATTAAAACTACTATTTGTGATTTTTTGTTTGCATAAAATTAAAGGATAAATAAGTAATAAGGACAAATAAATAAATAAAGGATAAATAAAATTGAATGCGGTGTTAGTGTCCTCTATATACCAAACCAATTTGCGTATTCATTACAAAGGCGGATTTTGCGGGATCACTGAAATCCTCTGAATATGTATATACTTAAGTGCATTCAATATACTTTTAATAAAAACTATTAGGTTTTTACAAAATTATCGCATCAACAAAAATGCATTTCGTAACATTTTACATTGCATAAAATTGAGACTGCTTACTGCCACATTAAGATTTTTAGTAGAACGAGGATTTCAACGAGGGGTCGGAAAAGACACTAATGTGGCCTAAGCACGGAGCACCACCTGCAAAATTTTAGCAAAACCAACAACAAAAATTTAACAAATTTCTTTTGTTTGAATAGTGTAATTTGCATTTTTCCAACCAGATGTATCCTTTGTTGGAGGACCATTGCTATTTAATTTGACGGTAATTCTTCCAATTTTACACGATCACCTTTTACCTTTTTTTTATTATACTTACATGTTTATTTGCAGACATTTTTATTTCACAATAAAATTTCAAAGTATTTTTAAACCACTTCTTTTTGTCTAAAAGTAGTTTCTAGAACAAAGCAATTCACTACGCATTGATGTTCGAAAACAAAACAGAAATGAAAAGTAAAAAGTAAAATTTAGAACACCCAAGTGTCAAATTGAAGTGATTACAAACTACTTTTACTTCAAAGTAGAATCTGGAACACACCTGATTATTTTATTTTAGTTAATCGATAAACTATCCTTATTAATTCGCACAACAAAAACCAACTGATTTTTGCTTTATAACCTTTTTTTTATGTATACAAATTCTAAGAATTTTTGTAACGGAACTTGCTTCTGCAATATATTAGCTGAAAATAAATACAGTTACGTATGAGCAATTCTCTCATTTTACTTATTTTCTGATCAAATATTATTGTTGGGCATAATTGTCCTTATTATTTTTCACATCAGTGTGTATATTCCTGCCCGTCTGACGACAACATAAAAAATCGCTAAAGAAAAATTAAGTAATTTTTTTTTAAACTTGCCCAAAAAAAAATTTATCAAAATGTTGGTGAAATTTCACGTAATATGTAATTTATAATTATGGACCATTACCTCTGATTTTTGGGCTATTTTCAATAACCTGTTTATGAGCGCTTTTGTACGATGGTAATGTCAGCGAATCAACAACAAATACAAAATGATATACAATATACAAAATGAATACGTATTAAACTGTCAACTAATCTAGGTTTAAAGTAATTAAAAAGTAATTCGGCCGCCGCACTTATCTTAGTGACACATATCTGTATCGTTTCGCATGTCATATTCTCATTTGCTCTTAAAAGAGAACAAAAGTGCGATTTTTATTTGAAAAATTTTCGACTGCGTCGCTTACTTTAGTACTGCATATCTGTTGTTTTTGTGAGCAAAGAATTTCATCTCAGTGGAAAATGAAAATTGAATAATTAGGTGGGAATTATAAATAATAATAATAACTAAATTAACAAAAAATTAAAACAAAAAAAAAAACTTTAAACACCTTTAATCCGACTTTTTTGTCTCAAAGTAGGGAGGAACTTAATATAACAATTAACTGAATTTGCTGCACTAACCCTTTTCCCTTTGCACTAACCCTTTCAAAAAAATTTCGCAAAAGAATTGTATGAGGAATCTGATAGGATGACAGGATGAAGAAGTTGATACTTTCATAGGATCACAAAATGTAATCTTTTTTGGATCTACAGTTCTTTCAAAATATTGTTCGATAAGGTGATTAATAATACGATAAACAATACGGTTGGTTTAGGTCATTTGCATATGTAGTTCGGATAATTTTTCATTTATTCTCGAGCGAAATTTCACTTTCTTTTTTGGTCTATTTCTCATTTAATTTTGGGCTATTTATAATAGTAACTTTAATAGTATATTTTTTTAATGATATTTCGACAAGCCCGCCCTGAATGTTTTTCTGTTGAAAGCAAAAAATTTAAATTTGGATGTTTGATATTCATAAATTTGGAAATTGGATAGCATCAGTACAATACAAACCAAAAAAAAAAATGGCAATACAAGGATCGAACATAACTCTTGAAAAATGTTCTAAAAATTCCGAAAGTGTTCAGTAGTTTTAAAATTTTTTATTCGTTAAAAAAATTCATTACAACCCATGCTATTCTTAAGTTCTTTAAGTTGATGTATTATAAACCAGAAGAAGACAATTTTGTCACGCCCACTCATATGGGAATTGGTCCAGTAGAAAAAATTTGTTCATACAATCATGTAGCCTAATTTTTGAAGAATATTACTTTCTCTGATCTTATCTAATTTATATATGTTTGCGAGCGACACCCTGATTGCTGTGGTGGTTATTGAGCAATACCAAAGCGTGAAATATTTGGGTTTCAATAATGGATTTAACAGGGAATATCTTTTAAATGAAAAGTTGGATTTCAATAGCGTTATAGTCGTTTTAAAGGGCTAAAATCCTGTTTAAATGCTTTGCTTTAAGGATTTTAAAAATAAAAAAGAAATTTACTCATTTAAAAGACGTATGTATGTATATGTATATATTTTGGGTACTTAAGTACTATAAATACATATTAGCATTTGCTTGATATTTCGTATTCGCCATTCTACATTTTAAATACAAAATAAATCAGAGGAGTCTCTGTGCCAATTTCCCCGATTCGGATTTTTAGTTTAGTCATGGAGGTGCTATTTTTCGTCTGGTTCCAGGTAATTCAAATTTCAGTGCATACCTTGGTAGAGGAATTTACAATCTTGGCGCTAGTACCATTTCTTCATATTTTACTTCCTAAAGTTAGCTATTTCTTAAACCTCTGTCATTTTTCGCCTACGTTAATAAGTGAATTTACACACCCAACTTCATGATTCTAGCCTCGCCTTTTTGTTCTTGACGATGATAACATTTTGTTGTTTCTTTTTCTTTCTATAAAGTTCGAATTTTGAGAAATCCCCTTTTAGAGCACGACTGCAGCATAAAAGCGGAGTATATCGCAGTACGTAAACACAATTTCATTATTTTAGCTTTAGCTATTCGTTATGAGTGATGGTGCCATTTCCGTCCTTTTTCTGCACCTATTTATACCTAAAGATAAGAATTCCGTTACAACTTTTCTCATCGCTCACCAATTCTGTAAGAAGGACATGAACCATAATGTGGACAACTTTTGCTTCAGACCTCTGTGTTATGTGTTATGTTGTCATTCCGTTCTCCCCATTGTGATCAAGATTTGGAAAATTGTTACTTAGCATTTAATCTGTAAGATGAGTGCAACAATTTTCATGACTTTAGTTATACCCTTTTATTTTGGCCAATGGCGGCATTTCAGTGCTTTTTTACCCAGTTTTTGCCCTAGATCTAACTCTTTTACCCCTAAAAGAGCGAATTTTAAAAAACCCTTCTTATCACCTGCCTATTCTGGAAGTGTATTATGGTATAGTCGTTTGAGCTTGGCTATGATTTGTCCCTTTTCACCATGTTTTTACCCCTATAGGTATGCATTTTGAAAAATTCCTTCTTTCCGCTTATGTAATATGGAAGCACAATATGGGAATCAACTGTCATGCTTCTAGCTCTAGCCGTCTAAGCAGGGGGTGGTACTTGATTTCCACCGTTTTCGCATGAAAAGCCCTTTCGAAAAGCCCTTTCTCACCGCATGTTTGGTCTAACAGAGGAATACTGGCACTAATTTTCATGATTCTAGCCCTGGCCGTTTAAACTGAGTGATGGGGTAAATTTTTTCACAGGTCATAGGTTTTACAATTTTACCTCTAACATGAGTGAACGTATAAAACCAATATATAAATTTCAGTAGGGTGATCTAACTTACAAGCACCGTTATCTAATATTCTTTGCGGTGGCGCAAATGTGTAGATTGCATTGATTTAAACGGTGTCCCAACAAGAACGCAAGATTTAAATTTGGCGCCATTCGAAGTGTCATTGTTTGACAGTTGAACAATTGTTACTGTTATTGTTTATTAATAGAAGATACGAGATTAGTAAAAATGGAGCACTACATGAATGGACAACGCATTCTTATTGTGAAACTGTTTTACCAAAATGGTGAAAGTTTTGCAGCTACAGTTGGCAAATTGCGATCAATTTGGGGTCACAATAATGCTCCAAAAGAGTCATCTGTAAGGAGATTAATGGATAAATTTTCCAAAACTAGGTCTGTTCGTGATGTAAAGACAACAACGAAAATGTCGCAGCTGTACGTGATGATGTCGCTTAAACTCCATCCACCCCAATTCGACACCGAGCTCAGCAAATTGGTGTCTCCAAATCCACTATGCAGCGAATTTTGACGAAAGATTTGCATCTTCATGCATACAAAGTTCAATTGACTCAGGAACTGAAGCCAGTTGACCATGGACAGCGGAGAGAGTTCGTTAATTGGGAGAGACAACATGAAAATGATGTTTTTGCGGATAAAATCATCTTCACTGGCGAGGCCCATTTCCATCTTCATGGCTTCGTCAATAGGCAGAATTGTCGCATTTCGGGTGAGGGAAATCCTCGAGTGATTCACGAGAAGCAAATGCATCCTCAACGTGTCACTGTGTGGTGTAGATTTTGGGCTGGAGGAATCATTGGACCAGAATTGGCCGCCTAGATCGTGCGATTTAACACCATTCGACTTTTTTCTTTAGGGTTTTTTGAAGTCGATGGTTTACGCGAATAAGCCGCCGACGACGACTCAAGTCTTAAAAGAGGAAATACCGCAGCATTTATGCAAAACGGTCATTGAAAATTTCATTAAAAGATCACGTGTGTGTCAGCAAAGCTGCGGCGGTCATCTGCCCGATGTGTTGTTCCATACATACATAACCTCATTCTGTCTACTTTAGGATATAATAAAGTTTCACGATTTTTTTTAAATATCAGTGTTTTATTTAAAATTTAAATCTTGCGTTCTTGTTGGGACACTCTTTATAATACATTTCTGGAATTATATGCGTTAGAGCGCTCGAAAAATAAAATCAATGGAATAATCATGACCTGTCTCGAAACTCTCATAAAAATAACCTAGTTTAACCCATACGCTCGTACATTCGTATCATTCATTCAACAGAAGTAAATTTAGAACACTTAACTACGCATCATACTTTTCTAAATGAAGAAGTACGTTGTGAGAAAGTGCAATAGAATTTCATCGCCAGCAATGTGTACCTTATAGCAATGATGAGTCTCATTAATGAAAGTTTATCCATACAAACTCTCCTGTTAATAAAATGTAAGACATGTCGAATGGAGTCTCGGAATAGACATCTCTACCGATAAACGGATTATATCACACTATGCTATCATTTCAATTATTAAGTTCAATATTTGGGTTTCGAATTCCCTGCTGGTATCCCAATAAATTTTTGGAATATTTCAAATTTCAGCAAAGCAGAACAACAGAGTTTGAGCTTTAGGAAAGGCTATTGTATATTCACGCAAAATTTTCTGGTGTGCCACTGCCGGTTGTCACTTTGCGATGTCTATAAATTCCTCCAAATGCAAAAAGAAAAGTGCTTTATTTTCAATTTTTGGAAAACAACAGCTTTTTTCAGTGACGCCATTGCAGAGGAAAAAGGAAGAGAATCAAATGTAAATAAGAGAAATGTGTTTATGCCCGCGAGAGTTTCCAAAATCTTTCTGCTTCTATGAGATTTTGATATTGGAAGCATTCGTCTTTTTCTTGTTGTAGGCGGATAGTTTTAGAAATGGTATAAGTAAAAAATTGTTTATTTTATTTTTTGATAATTTTTGGTTGTATAGAACTCTATAATAAACTTACGTAATTTGGAATTGAAGGCATACTTAAAAATTTAGGATACAATGGTTTTGTTTGCTTATTTATACTCCATCAGTTTGATCAGTTTGAGGTTAGTTATAAATTCATTGATTTCGTCAGTTTTGAAAAATTAATATTTTCGGACAGATGGAATAACTAATAAATAATATCTCCTCATATACCTTTTTTCGAAATTTAACTTTTGCATATTACAATAGAGTATTACTTGCTAACAGATGTTACTATGAGCTAAGCAAGCGATTCAATGATAAAGCCCTCTCTCGACAAATAAAACTCCGACTGTACCAGACGTTGGTTCTACCCGTCTTGTTATATGGCGCAGAATCCTGGGTTATGACGCAAGCGGATGAATAAGCACTGGCAGTTTTTGAGAGGAAAATTCTCCGGAAAATATATAGGCCCATCATCGTTGACGGAGAGTATCGGCGTCGCATGAACAATGAGCTGTATGAGCCGATATCGACGTGGTCAGACGCATTAACATACAGCGATTGCGTTGGCTGAGTCATGTTGTGCGGATGGACCTAAATGCTCCAGCACGGAAAGTTTTAGTCAACGAATTTGATGGGCAGCGCAGAAGAGGGCGACCAAAACTCTGTTGGAAGGACCATGCTTTTGAAATATTATCGAAACTTGGTGTGACGAATTGGGGGAGAAGCGCAAAAGATCGAAGCGCTTGGAATTATTTTCTACGGGCAGCGTATAATAGATAAGGATGTCTATTCCAGTCGCCACCTAAGAAGAAGAAGGTATGGCAATATTTGTTCCTAATCTGTATATATGTAAAACTGTTGAGTGATCTCTGACTAACGCACTAATCGCGGCTCCGACCAAATAACCGATGCTATGATCATGAAATCATATATTCGTATCGTGGATCCGTACTGAGGAGGGATTTTTGAAAATGCGCATTTTTAAGTTGCAAAACATGAAATTAGGCCGTTCGGCTGTTAGCATAGTTATGAAATGAGAAGGAATTTGTAGAAAAAAGGGTGAAAGGGGTAAAAAAATGAAAAAAACTCTTACCCCAGTCTACAACTAAAGACTGAAGCTAAAGGCATGAGAACGGGGATATTGATTAAACTGTCAGCGTGAACTGGATATGTGGAGGAATTTTTTTTTATAAATTCATACATTCAGGAGAGAAAAGGGATAAAGAGATACAAATGGCACCATACGAGTATCTTTGAAGAAATGTTTCTTGCTGAAATCAACAATACTTGTATTGTGTGCATGTATACGTCTTAATTTCGAAAGCGGCTATAAAGATACATTTTTCGAAACGCTTCCTTTCTTGCGACAGAAAAGGTAATAAATGCGACACAAATAACTGTAAAATTACAAAATTAGGGGAATGTTTTAAAGTATCAAAGAACTCTGACGGTGGAAAGAGATTTTTGAAAAAATTCTCCCATAGGGATTGAGATGGAAAAGTAAGTGGACTAAAATGGTCTCGAAAAGACCGTTGAAGATATGAGAGCTATGGGTTTGGTTTTTTTGGATATTCGTACCTAGGGGATGCTATGATGATACCATCTGCGCTATCGACGACAACAAACAGCCGCACCTGAAATGTGCTTAGATGGGGATTAAAGCGGCTTTTGGCAATTCTTGCTTCAGGAAACAAAGAAGAATATGAAAATAAAGAAAATGATAGCCTCATTTAGAACAAACGACTGAAACTAAAATTATAAAGTGAAAAGAGTATCATTGTACTGATGTGGTATAAAGAATCATCATCCATCACAAACAGGTCCAGTTAAAACCACCGAAACTGAGGCTTAGGTGCAGCTACAAAAGAGATTTCTACTAATTTTCTCTTATAGAGGATAAACTGAAAAGAAGGTATGAAAAATAGAAAAGTAAACTTACGGAACGAAGTAGTGACCACTTGCTTTCGATTAAAAAACCGACGTAAAAATCCTAACTAGTCCAGAAAATTCAACTTATTTGCGTATACTGGACGGCCTTTTGTTTCGGTGCAAAACTTTGTGGGAAGTCAATAGGGTCATGTTATTAAAAACCAAATGTCAATGCTATTAAAAGCTAGAACGAAAGAGGCAAAATTATAAATTACTGAATTTAAGTATTACACTTTACCTATAACTTATTGTCCTCGTCTCGAATATTATAGGGAAATCATTAGGTTTTCTTAAATCGGTGTGAGGTACTCTAAGGAAATAGCAATGCAGACAATTTTTATTTACAGAATTAGTTCTAACAAAAGCCTGATGCTTATTAAGAACTTCCAGAAAGTACGGAGATAACCAGTGAATTGTTTAACATTTTACCAAACATTAGAAAGCTATACAATTGACGGACTATGTATTACAGAGAATAAATTAGCTGTCGACAAATCTATCAATTTGTATGAGAAGTTTCGAAATTATTCTCAAAACTAAGTTAATCAAACGCATAACAACTGTAAAATTTGGATGAAATCAGTGTAACTGCTTGAATGATATAAAGCTAAGAATATTTGTGTTAAATTGGTTATTTATATGAGAGTTACTAGAATCCAATGCCCTCCATTTCCATTCTCAGAAATTAGCTCATTAAACGAATAACGTGAGCCAAGCCTGACTGAAGTCAGTACAGTTGGATGAAAAATGCAATATTAGTTAAAACGGTCATTTGGGAGGTGGTTACTTGGTAGAGTTTTCCCAAGTTTTATCAAGTCTTAACCTATTGTAGACTACTACTTTGCAATTATAGAGAAAATATTGATTTTCGAAAAATCAGCTCATTTGTATGAGAAGTACCAAAAAGGCCATGGCAATGACGTCCATTTTCGTTCCTAGACTGTAAATAAAATACTGATTAAGGTGTATGAAATATGATGGAATAAATAAGCCATACGAACCTAGGAATGCAAGAGCTAAACGGTATTTTTTATTTGTGTTATCCGCTATAACAAGGAAATTCAAAATGTCGATTGCTGCAATCTACAAATTAGGTGGTATGGGAGTATTCCATAATCCTTGAAAAATTATGTAGTCTGAGTGTTATTTTTCCGATGCATATAAAACAGGAACCGACACCGAAACGAAAAAAAAATTTGAAAATTATTTTGATTTATTTCTGTTTCTGGAATTTTAATAATATATATACAAAGTTCTTATCCTGATTCCGAAAACGGAATCAAAATTGTATTGAACTTTGTTACCCTTTCATGCATTTAAAACGAAATTACAAACAATTTTGATTTTGATTCTTATACCCGAAACAAATTTAAAATTTTGATTCTGATTTAGATTATGACACTTCCTGTTTGATTTTCATTTCATACTTTTTCATTTCATAAAAAGAGACACAATTTTTGATAACTCCCGAGAGCCTGAGAGCCGTAAATTCAGTGAATAAATTATTTGAACTATTTTTTTTTTTACAACATTTCGTGGTTTGGCGCCAAGCCTTTTCCTTTGCCAAGAAATGAAACTATATATGGTTTCATTTCTGATTCAGACTAAGAAACAATACTGTATAAAACTATACTTTCGCTCCAGGTTCTCGAATCGAAATATTTGTTTCAGTGTACGTTTCTATTATCATTGTAGACAAAAAAAAAAACGAATGAATGAAATGAATAAAGGATGTCTTAACAAGAACTCAAAATTAAAATTTGGCGCCATTCGAAGTGTCATTGTTTGACAATTGAACATTTGTTATTGTTTGCTAATAGAAGGTACGAGGTTAGTAAAAATGCAGCGCTACACGAATAGACAACGAATTATCAGTGTGAAATTGTTTTACCAAAATGGTGAAAGTTTTGCGGCTACAGTTCGCAAATTGTGATCAATTAAGGGTCACAATAATGCTCCCAAAGAATCAATTGAAAGGAGATTAATGGATAAATTTGCCAAAACTGGGTCCGTTAGTGATGTAAAGACAACAACGCGCCTTCGACCAGGTCGATCGGCCGAAAACGTAGCAGCTGTACGTGATGATGTCGCCTAAACCCCATCCACCTCAATTCGACACCGAGCTCAGCAAATTGGTGTATCCAAATTAAACTATGCAGCGAATTTTGACGAAAGATTTGCATCTTCATGCATACAAAGTTCAATTGACTCAGGAACTGAAGCCAGCTGACCATGAACAGCGAAGGGAGTTCCTTAATTAAGTATTAGAGAGACAAGATGAAAATGCTGATTTTGCCGATAAAATCATCTACAGTGAAGAGGCCCATTTCCATCTTGATGGGTTCGTCAATAGGCAGAATTGTCGCATTTAGGGTGAGGAAAATCTTTGATTGATTCACGTGAAGCAAATGCATCCTCAACATATCACTATGTGGTGTGGATTTTGGACTGGAGGAATCATTGGACCTTTTTTTATGAAAGTGAGGCATGTCAAGCGCAAACAGTCAATGGTGTTCGGTATCGTGAAATGATAACCAGTTTTTTCGTGCCTAGAATTGAAGAAATGAATGTGGAGGGCATGTGGTTTCAACAAGACGGCGCCACATGTCATACAACCAGAGAAACAATTCAATTGCAGCATCAGTCATTTAAATCTTGCGTTTTTGTTGGAACACCCTTTATGAACCGAATTATTGTTTCGAATATAAATCACAAACGAAATTATAATTTACTTTAAATAAGTTCTCAATATCAAAACCGAAATGAAATTAAATTTTCGTGAGGGTTTCTGACCCTAAACGCTAAATCTTTAATATTTCGAAACTAACAAAAATGTGATTTAATCCACTTTCAGAACAATCGGTGTAGTGAAATCGTGTATAAACGATATAAGAATCTTTGGTTGATATCAGAATATTCTCTCACGTCTTCGGTATGCCACGAAAATCATGTTTTTACTCACATTAAAAAGCGCTTATAAATTTTGAATTTTTTTGGCACCTCCGCTGCCTCTTTCCTCTTGTTTTAGATTTCACATCCATACGCGGTGAGTGAAATGTTTTCTCTTGCTTATATTCCATGTTCTTTCATAACAGTCGATTGCCGTCAGCGAAACTCTGGTGTGGATGGTTTCACACGACCCAGTGTACATAAGTTTTTGACATTTATTTATATTTTGTTGCGTCGCGTTAAAAATATCTGATTGTTTGATCAAACTAAGGTTTTATAATACATTTCTTTGTCAGTCATAATTGTAGAAGTGTTGTAATTTAGTCAAGTACGAAATTCTTTCTTTTTCAAAGTTCTTTGGATCTAATATTTTGATACATAGCTTAAAATTACGTTATAGAAAATTTATGACAATCGAACAACTTTTGTATATGGCGCATTTAAATCAATAGTTACGGTTCTTGACATGGTAAAGTGACGTGGAATATACGACTGATGTGGACCTTTGCGTTTTTCCGGAACATTTCGCCAATCGATATTAACGATATTTGCAGCTCTGTATTTTCTGTGGATTTTTCCAGAAAATGAAAACATTGCTTTGTTTTGACCTCTTTAATAAATGGTGAGAATTTTGATAAAATCCAACAAGTTATCAGTTTTGGAAAGAATAAAATACACTCGTACGTAAAGAAGTAACCAATTTTTTTTATCATTTCATTTCATTTATTTAAGTCAATGGACTAAGAATTGACATAAAATATCTCAGGAAAGTTACGTAAATATGTAAATTATTTATTTTAAATATCTCGGTGGAACATAAAACGTTATAAGCTACAATAATTCGGAACAATCAATTGTACCAGCTATCATGTCGAATACAAATAACAAGATATTGTAAATACAGCGATATTTTCGTTTATAGCAGAAACTCTGAATTGATCGCTATTTTTTGTATAAAATGCTTTAAAGCCTAAAAGGCCTGTCGAAACCCGCGGAATACCAAAAAAAAAAAAAAAACTTAAAAAAAAACAGATATCCGTATTGTAACACTTGCGAAGGACCCGTTTGTGTATTCAAGAGCGATTTCAGCAGAAACTGGAAATGTAATTTCGTCGCGAACGGTTCGTCGTACACTACAAGAAGCACATTTGCCAGAACGGATAGCCAGAAGAGTTTCTTTGCTTAGACAAAAAAAATTAAAGGCTGGATTGGCGTTTGCAAAAAGTCACTCCAATTGGTCTGGAGGAGACAGTGAAAAAAAAAAAAAATGGCGAAACATTTTGTGGAGCGATGAAACATAAATTAATGTATTTGGAAACGACTGTGCCCGGAATGTTCGTCACCCTGAGGCTAAGGAATTCCATGTTCGCTTTACAAAGAAGACGGTCAAATACGAGGGCGACAATATTATGGTCTGGAGTTGTTTCTCGTGGTATGGTATCGGTCCGATACATCAAATTACCGACACTATGACCAGATTCCATTACAAAGATATATTGGAAAAATACGATGTTGAACTATGCTGTGGAAAATATGCTTTTTAGATGGACATTCCAGCAGGATAACGATTCGAAGCATAGTTCTAAGTTGGTAAAAAATTGGTTCCAAGATAATAATGTTAATAATGACTTAAATCCAATAGAAAATCTTTGGGGAGAGTTGAAAAAAAGTATTAAAAAGGATGTTATTAAAAATGAGGATCAGTTATGGAATTTTGTTCAAAAACTTGGTATGTAGAAACATGCAGGAAGCTTATTGCCAAAAAGAGTCAACAAAATAATTGAAAATAAAGGTGGATATACCTGCTTTTAACGAAACTCAGCCAATTTAGCAGCAAAAACTTGATTTTTTTACTTTGTGGGTTTTTTTGATTAATTTCTTATTTTTTGGAAAATATTGAATATAATTTTTATTTTTTGTTGTTGTTTTAATATTTATTTATTTTGTTTCTAACGTTATGACAAGTATTTGTTTTTTGTGTTAATTTAAACAAATTTTCATCTACGAGCCTTTAAACAAATTATAGGCTGTACTTATTATTTTGACCATATGTGTATGTACCTTAATTTCTTCTGGAGAATGAGTTACAATTTTCTACAGCATTCCCCCTATAAACAGAGGTAAAAGGTTAAGGTCTGTTTCAAGGCTAGATAAATTCAATTTATTTTTCAATCATTTACGAAGTGGACAGGGCTAAAAGTGCAGAGGCCCAAGCTTATCTACACATTGCCATTGTTGCGGTCGACAGTGCAATAAACGACGTGAAAACTCGACACCACGTAAATGAACATGTCAAAAACGGTTTCTTTCATTAAGGAACAATAGACTTATCTTCCCAATGGAACATCTATTGTTTGTTATTACTCAATGAGTACGCCGACAATCAGGATGTACGTAAGTTGGAATGGTTTCTTTTCGCATCCTTCAAATACCACCGTTTATTGATTTTTGCTGACTAATAAATGGTAAAATTATTAGAAAAGTTCTAAAATGGTTGTATTTTAGGGATTTGGGATTTAATTTTTGTATGAACAATTTGTGTTTACTGGCCAATTTGTCTCACTTGTTATTACTTGAGGGCCGTAATATCGACGAAGTTTAGAGCTACTACCATGTAAAAGGGTGACCCAAAAACATTCTCATCTCGTTGATAATACATAGATTTAATCAGTTTTTCCAGTGAAAATTCATTTCGTACCCTTTTTCAATAACAACGTCCACAGCTAGAACGGTAACTATAATAGCTTATTAACTGATACCGTCCTTTCAGACACTATTAATTGCTATTTTATTAATGAATAAATTGTGAAAAAAGAATAGTGCAGAAATATCAGATAGGCGAACTGAATTATATATATATGAACCCAATGTTCTTTTCCGTTAGTGCAAAGGTGCGCGGCATATAGGAAGGGGCATGGCAAATCACTAGGTTCTGATCCAAAAAAAAAAAAAAAAAAAAAAAATGCTTCGAATTTAAAGAAAATAAAAGGCGCAAGATTACAACTTACTACAGTTACCGGATAATAAATTATATACGGTCCACTAGTTTTAGTTACATCGGCCAATTGCCATATGTGGTACCCAAAGGAACGTGGCAATTCCATTTCCAAAACTGAGTTTACTATAAGTCTTATTGAACGAATGAAAGATGCTTATCTTGGAATACGTGGGGATTCCAGAAAAGGGGTGGTTGTTTGGACAATTTTTTTTAATATTATTAAGCATTATAAAATAATACTATGACAAAATGTAGGTTACTGCGGTATGCAAGTTGGGGATTACAGGTAGAAAATATTGAAAAATAGGTCAATTTGTATAGGAGCTATTAGAAAGGATGAGGCAATGCTGTTCATTCTCATTGCTAAGTTCACCAAGTGTATGATGTTCCCCAAATTTGTCTGAATTCAACACAGTTTTTTCAAACATATGGATCTTACTATATTAGGTTTAAATCGGTCATTTATATTGCGAGTACCAAGTATTATAAATCAACAGTATGTATTGTAGGCCAGATCATATTTTTGTACCAAACGCCATTTATTGCTTACAGTCATGGGCGACGTATTGATTCATCATGAAATAAGTGTCTCAAAAATAATAACCGACTTTTGCTAATATTCAGTAAGAAACATTCACAGCGTCGGTGATCCCTTTCAAATGCTTATAAATTGAATTGGTTCCAATACGCATCAATTAATTGCAATGGTTTATTCTTCTTTTTTAAGGAGTAGACGGTAAAAGTTTTAGAAAAATTATGAATTAGTAAACGCCAGTCTATCCCAATTATCGATGGCGTTCCGATTTATCGCCACATATGGGGGTACGGCAAACGCAACCTCCATTCCCACATAATGTATCGATCTAATCCGTTTTTCCTGCTAAAATTGGTATTTTTAGTGTTTTAAATAAAACGCCCACTATTAGATCGATCCTTGGGAAAGTTTTTGAACTGGTGAAGACATTTCCGGCAACTGTTAACCTATTAATTATATTACCTAGTAAAAAAATACAGTTAAAATTCCCATTATTGTAATACTAGATTCAATACTTGTGTGGACAGAAGTATCCACCTAATGGGTGAATTCCATCATTTGCGCCTCCCGGTGCTCATAAAGTACGTTATCCAGACCCATCGATAGGTAAGCGGCCGTGTTAGAAACGTTCTCTTGTCATACATTATAAGTTGGTCCCCTTTTTACAGTGGAAATTAATACTTTTTAAAAGCTTTCAATAAAGCCCGCTAATAGAAAGATTTCTTTCGAAAATTATACGGATCTTTCAACTAAAGAATAAAACTTTGTCGAAAATATTTAAATTTTGAATTAAGTTGATTCAGTTCATATATGGGCAATACCTTTCCTATCAGGTGGATTTTGTTCAGTTTCAATTAAGCCAAATGTGTGTATACTAGATCATGCGGTTGGAGCTTTACCGTGCTTTAAACAGACATGCGAACGGGCAGATGGACAGATCGGCAGATGATTATACCGACATACATTTTACTATGATCAGGAATATGTATTTTGTGGGATTCTAGATTATTTTTTCTAATTGTTACAAACGGAATGACAAATCGGATATAGAAGTATATTGCGGAGGATATAAAATGAAAACAATTCTGGCCCATAACAACTTTGCGAGTCTTGCATTCTCAGAGAGCGATTATTTCCAGAAAATAGCAAAAGTCATATAAAATGGTAATACGTTTTCTAAAAGGAACAGAAAAATTCATATTTCAGAAAAAGGACCGAAAAAAATTTTGCACTTCTTGAGTGAAAAAAGCACCATAAATAATATTTGACCAATATTATTATACTTACATTTTATACTTTAAAGTTTTAGATCATTAGGCCCGCGAACTTGAAAGTTACAAAAAGCAAATTTTCGCTGTCACCCCAGTGTAGTCTTTTCATATTCAACATCTAATTAAGGCACAATGTTTATTCCGTTTTTTTAGGTAGCACACCTGGAACATCTTCATCGAAAAGTACCGGAAAAACTGTGATCCGCCATACTAATGGTTGGGATTATAACTTACAATCTCCATTCACCTTGAAGCGCTATCAAGCCAATTCAATATCACCTATTATGCAGCAACGTTCAACAGCACAAACATTGACTACATTTGTACCTACGACCACAGTGACCCCACCACCACCACCCTCATCACCACCATCAACTGCAGAGATTGCAACGACTAATGGCAAAGTGTTGGTGGAAGAGCCATCGGCCACAAGTCATGTTGTACCGGTGATAGAGACAGTACCCATAACGACAATGCCAGTCAATAGTTGTGTGACACAATCAGAATCTTCCAGTAACGCCAATGCCAGCAACAGCAACATCATTGCCACCACGAATAATATCAATACCAATATGAATGGCAATACTAAGCCGAAACATTTCTTTGCGCCCATTAAGCCGAAATTGAAATTGAATACAGCGTTGGCGAATCAAAAGAGGTTACCACCACCTCCACCGCCCGTTGCCGCAGTACCTTTGCAGCAGCCTTTATCCGGCACCAGTTCCACCACATTTTCAAATGGAATACAGCAGAAATGTGAACCACCAGATATTTATGTAACCAACGCTCTGGCAACGCCTTACAAACATCCCATGAAACCTGCAGTGCAACCACCTCCAATTCCACAGCGCATCACATCTACAGCCACAACAGCACAAGTAAGTTCGCCACGTCAAAGGCGTAAATCAAAGCAATATCAATCATGTCAACAACAACAACAACTGCATGAGCATCATCAGCAACACAGGCACCATCATCAGCATCAGCTTCATAGCTTGGCCACCCATGTTGCCGATACTAATAATGATGTCTGTGCTGCGGCTACCAAGACAGCGGCAACCATAACAACAACCACAGAAACCTGCTCGACCCCGCTCAGTCTGATATCACCAACTAACCTGAAAACGTCACTAACAACAGCTCTGCTAGCTACTAACATTTTGTGCATGTCCCTAAATAAAACACTAACCGTATCAGCAGCAACAGTATCAACGACATCTGCAGCCGGGATTTTAGCCGACACCACGTCAGCAGTGCCGCCCGCAACATGTCTACCGGCAGCTTTAGCTTGTTTTAAATTTATAAATTACAATAACATTTGTAAACCTAATGAGCCACTGTATGCAATAGCACAAAATGTTTGCCATAACTTAATTATTGCTCCCGCTGTTAACCAACCTTTGATGTCATCCATTGTTAAGTGTTGTTCAACAGCACCAGCAACAATAACCGAAAAATTCACGACAACGACGGCAGCTGGCTCTGTAAGAGCAGCAGCAGCAGCCGTTTCGACTACTGGCCTGATTTCTAGCAAAACAAGCGACCCATCAAATGTTTCATGTTGCGCGAACATAAATTCCACCCAAAAACCAATAATAACAACGACACCAGCAACTCCAACATCTTCCACAGTAACCACACCAACAAATTGTTCCGTTGTGGACTCGATGTGCCAGGTGAGGTTTATACACCATTTGGGAGTATAACGAATGAATAGGGCTAATTTTTGTTTCAATTTTGCACAATTTCAATTTCGTTGAATGTTGAACTGGTATACTCGTAAGCTGAATAATTTTTGAAATAGTCGTCTAAAGGTAACTGACAGTGGCATTAAGAGGGTTGCTATTTAAATAGTTTAAAAGTTATTTTAGTTCATTTTTCATTTAAAGATCTTTCATGTGCTAGAAGTTATAAATTATGGCTAAAGAATTTTCAGATGAAAAACTTTAACTAATAACTCGGTTATTATGATAGCTGGCCGGAACGTTCGCCAAAACGACCTATGCTGATTTTGCTTTCTCGTACATCATCTCGATCCTAACAAATCAATTGAGAGGTTTTGCCCACTGGTACGAAAATGTTCTCAACAAGCACCACAATATGCGTGTGTCCACATGGCTAAAAACTTGTATTTACTGTCAAATATGACTTTTCACGAAGATCAATGTACTTTTGCATACGTCTAAACAAATTTTCGGTGTACTTTTTCTACTCCGAAAAGGGAAAATTAAAAATATGCATTATAAGTGCATCAACTTGTCCTTTCGGTGTCAGAAAACATTGACTTTGTATATATATTGCGAATGTATTTGAAGAAAAAGAAGTCATTGGTTATCAAATCAAAACTCTTCGGCAGACGATCCAACTATTCGATGACTCAACAATTCACTGATTTGTGCCAACCAGTGGGAACTCCTCCATATACGGCGTTTATTTTGCCTTATTTTTCCAATGATTACCTATATGGAAATTGGAATGAAGCATTCCAAATTAAGTTAAGTAACTGGAGTAATTTGACCAACCCCTAAAATGTTGTTCCTTTCATAACTATTGAAACTAAAATCATGCAAAATGTGTTTATACCTTCATCAGAAAGAAGGAAGGTATATATCATTTCATAAAGTAACCGCTACAACCGGTCAACCTTCGCGCACACCTTCACTCCACCATCATTTTGCCGTTTTTCAAACGCGTTTTTCGGAAGAGCCTTCAATTTTTGTCAATGAAATCGAAAACAGCCAGATGAAAATGGATGATGTTTGATGATATTTTTGTAATTTTAACCAAAAGTTCGTTCATAATGATAGCCTTGTGCGATGGTACGTTATAATGGTGCAAAATCTGTGATTTTTGTTTCCACAAATCTGATCTTTTTCGAAAAATCTGCTCTCTTAAATGCAGCATGTGAATTGATAATACCCAGATAATACTCTTTATTTACCATCTGACTTTTTTTTACAAGAATTTAGAGTACACAACACCGCGATAATCTAGGAAAATCGTCAAAATTGCCTTGACTTTTGATAGACTGACGTTCCTTTTCGTTCCGTTTCGTTCAGTGGGAAAATGGTGTTTGAAGCTTGTCGGCTGGTTTGCATTTCAGACTCGTAAGCCTGTGTCTCATCACTATTTATGATGCCTTTTACGAATATGGGGTCGAAATTGACTAGTTCGGCATGCTTTTATCTATCTATACGCGAATGAATTTTTGAACTTTGCACTGTACCTCTCATATGACAGCATTTTTTTTTAATTGTAAGCAATTCGCCACACGAAATTTAATTTGAGAACAAATATTTAATTTTGATATATTCGCCCGCTGTAAAAACCGCAAAACCCATTTGAATAGAACAGACAAAATCGAGCATTGGAAACAGCATAATAATAGATCCTGACTCAGCGTCAGTAGAAAGGACATTTATTACAATTAGCGGTAAAAAGAATTTTGACAATCTTTTTAATCAAGCTTTTTCACCCGAAAGAATTACATTATTTGTAAGTTTATATTAATTGATATGGCAAAAATTTAAAATTTACAAGGAAGAGTTAAAGGCATCAAATATCTTCTTACCAACGATGATGCTTTCGGGTCAATCCTTCATCTGTTTTTTATTCTTATAATTCTTAACCATTAGATTGCAGTGTCCAAAAATTTTCTTTCTTTCAATATTTCTTTACCATTTCCCAATCCAAAGAACTAATTTAACCAAGATATTGTAGTAAAATATACTTATTTTATTTAGTTACACTAACTTCAGTTAAACTTAGTAGACGTTTAACGTTTGCCTAAGCGGGGTCTGAGGTTGAAAATAAACTGCAATGGCACGCATCTCTTGATAACTCCCATACAAATTTTCCATTTTTCGAAATTCACTCTTTCGTTTCCAATTTTTAATGAGAATGCCTCAGCAATCTATTCGCATAAGTAACGTTAAGATTTGATAAGTAAATACATTTGGGAAATTTATAATGGAAAGGCTCAGCGCAGAACAAAGGACCGAAGTTGTTCAATTTTACTTTGAAAGTCAGCATTCGAATATTCAGACGCAAAGATCATATCGAAATTTCTTTCATGTTCGAAATGCTCCTAGCCCTCCTACAATTTACCGATTGGTTCAGCGTTTTGGGCAACAAGAGGCTTGTCTGTGATCTTTCGCGTGCTGGAAAACCTCGTGCAATTCGAAATGAAGTGACCATTGCTCGAGTGCAAGCAAGTATTGAGGAAAATCTCGAAACTTGCACTAGGTGACGTTTTCAGCAGTTAGAGATGTCTAGGCAGTCTTTGCAAGGAATTTTATATATATTACATCTTTTCCCATATAAGATGCAATTGGTTCACGAGTTAAAGCCAAATGATTCACAAGAATGCATTTAATATAGCCGCCGTTAACGTTATTTATGCGCCACCTTTTAGATTTTTGACCACTATGTTAATTTGTAATTTTTAATGAAACTTAATAAAATCAAGCAAGTAGACGAGATGATATCACCTGTATGGGTGGCATGGTTAGGTTATTTATTCTTTACTCTCTATCCTTCGTAAAAATTGTACTGATTTCAAATAAATTTGGCAAACATGTATTTGATAAACTTGGTTCTGAGAATGACAATGAACGTCTAATACATACCATATGCTGACCGGTTTTTCGAAATTCAAAGTCTTTCGTTAATCCATACACCGTAGACTACAGTAATTTAAATTTTCGTCAGGTACACTATGTTGTAAAGAGATGTAGTGGATAATCAAATCATTTCTTCGACCTTCCATATAAATTGTTCAGTTTGCCCACATACTCGTACTTTTAGGTTCGTATCTTTCTGGATACACTAAATTTATAACAACCAAATCCAATAAATTCTGTTCTGCGAACAAACAAGGAAGGTACTGTTACGTTTCTTAGGATGCCACACATATATAATTGCCGGTTTAGCGAAAAAACATTTGTTCCCCTATATATTTAAAAGGGAGACTTTAGTTTTGTCACACCTCGAATCTCTGCAAGAGTTATCTACTACATAAAGGGTTATCTACTTAATGGTTTCAAAACCGCCGATCTAATAAGGCTATTATTAGCTGTTAAATACCTGCCATCTGAAGTACAATTTGCTCAGTGAATTCGATTAACAACCGAAGAAAGCGTAAAAATGGACAAAACTTAAGACAGAAGTGGTGATGACACTGTTAGTGAAAGTGGGGCGGATAATCCTAATTTCAATTCAGAGCGAAATGGCCCTAAGATAACCGACTCTTTTGGCCCGCAATTGAAAATTATGAACCGAACGATATGTGATTTCAACAAGACGGTGCCACGAACCACGCAGCAGGACAGATTTTAGCTTTATTGCATGAAAAGGTTCCAGTAAGCGTAATTTCAAGTTATGGCACCATCAATTAGCCACCAAGATCATGCGATTTGCCACTTATAGACTTTTTTTGTGGGGCTATGTCAAAGACCGTGTTTAAGCGGATAATCACCAAACGTTCTAGCATTTGAAAACCCACATTCTTCAAGATATCACCGATATATTGCCTGAAATGTGCGAAAAGTGATCGAAACTCCACTGCTGCAGCCAATTCAGAGGCGGTCATTTAAACGACATTGTATTTCGTACATAACGGCAGGGTCCCAGTATTTACCGCAATTCCCCTGAAATTGATTCGGGTAAACTCACTGTGCAACTGGACACAAAACTGGCCTCATGGTTACCTGACATAATACAATTTTGAAAATATTGGAATCCATAGAAATTACAACAATTTTAATGGTTTTAATGGTTGTTCAATGAATCAGTGGCAACGCACTGCCAAAGCTACACAATAGCTAACATCGTGCAATGATTTCATATGCACATTCTATCTTTAATTACAACTTAACCAGATATATTGGGAAAATCCACTGATGGGACGACATGTTGAATTGTCAATATCAGTATGCACGGAAGTGTGCATAAATCATGGGTGTACGAGTATATAATCAATTTCAGCACAACTGATGGATTTCGCATCTTTTGTCAAAACAAATTGTATAGAGAACGTATTAATTACTTCATTGCACATGAATTCCTATTACAATTTGTTTTAAACCTCAAATTTCAGTAATGTACAAGTATGCAGTTACGTTGCATTACAATTTGGATGAACTAATATTGTAATCAGCAAAGCTTCAAAAAAAACCGTTTAACAAATTTCTTAGGATATTTCCAACATATTGTCAATTGTTGCACTATCTCAATTTGCCATAAAATTGCCACAAATTTTTAAGTTCAACTACAATTTATTCATGCAAGTTGGCTGATGAACGCCGCTACATTACGCAATCCATGCAACTTTTTTTTTAATTCATATGAACGGTTTTTTTTATGAGCCATTTCAAAATTATTATATTTTTAATAATCTTTTTCAATACATTTTGAAAATAATTAAATCAACACTGGAGGATTGCTGCGGACATTAACTCAATTGTTGTTTGGGCGCATTTGTGGATTTCATTTCGTAAACTTCCTTTTAGCAATAGTCCCATTAGAAAAAGTTTAGTGTGGTGACATTTGGAGACGTTAAGAACTAACGAAATACAAAGTTTCTTGAAATCAGGTTGTTTTGAGACGTCTTGTCGAACACGCGCAGTGTTGAAGGGATTTCATTTCTGCTGTAGTTTTGCCATAAAATATTTTTGTCCAAACATTCATCATAACCCGAAAATAAATTTTTACAGGACCGACAAAATTATAAAATCTCAAAAAGCTTACACGAAAATATTAACTCTCAAATCACTATAGAACACATTTTATTATTAAGAGGATTTGGTGTGGATATATATATCATTTCTAGAATTTATTATCAGATGGGACTTAAACGCATCATCATACTAATATCTTCATGTGTAAAGAAATTAAATTTAAATTTACAATTTGTTTTTTTTGTTAATTTTCCAATATATTTCAGACTGATTCTGTAAATTTGGAATCTATACTGAATGATATCGAAGCCATTTCCGAAGACATCTTGGCCATACAATTGGAGAAGTCTAAATCTCGTGAGAATCTTGAGAACAAATCTGAAGACTCTGTTAGCATACCCCGTCAACCATTACAAAATAACAACAAAAATTCGAAACCATACAGATCTGAAATGAACTTGTTGCTAACCTATGATGGAGATAATCCAACTATAAAACGAGCAGATCCGACAACAACTACGGGTCATGTGGGGAGTGGCATAGAACACGACAGTACAAGTAGCTTTGCCCGCAGAACAAGATCGCTAGAAAGAGATCACACCGACAGTCCATCACCGCATATACCAGATCCAATGCAACCTTTTCCAGATAATCGCAAGTATATAGGATTTGATCATTTAAACAAACTGGCAGCAACGACGATAGCGCCGTGTGTGGCGGCAACAGCTACGCAAACGTCTCCGATACTCAACATGCCCCTTGGTCAACGGCCACATTTGCCATTATCGCCGTTAGTTACAAATGTAAATATGCCCAAACCAGCCAATGGCAAACCACAACCGCCAACTCCTCCAGCCAGATCGTATCCATCACCGTTAAAGATCAAATGTGCTGGCATACAAAGAAGTTCATCGGTCACTTATAAGGCCAACTCGAATCAATCACCCACGGGGTCACCAAATCTGAGTGGTGTTCATCCCAATAAAAGTCAATTGTTTTCAGCGATAGCAAATGCAGCAGCAAGAAGAGCTCAATTTCGGTCCCAACCTACAACTATGACTAGATCATTGGATACAGATTATGTGGATGCCGTTGTGCCTGAGAATGATGGTCAGAACGTCAACGATGATAAAGAAGTAAGTATTAATTTATAAAGACGTTGGAAGGGGATAAAATCAACAATGTTTCGCCGAGTTTTAAATTCGAATCAGTAACGATATCGATTTTTATTAGTATCTTCGTGTTCTGAAACTTAACTTGTTTCAAAACTTATTTCCCATAAAGTCAAATTTTTTTAGAAATATTTAATATGCCTGCACAATTTAAGACACAATATTTTCGACACTGGTTCAATTTGTTAGCAATTTAAACAATGTGTGCTTATTTACTGCGGTTGTAATAGAAAATGATATCTATTATACGCTACACGATTGGAAGTAACCCAAAACCTTGCAGTCTTCTGCGCTCCTGCAATTCATCACCCCATGTTTTAAGGGTGATTCAAACGCCTAGTTTTTTGGACGACCTCTTCTGTAAAACCAATCAAATATAATACATTATAGAAAACTTTTCGCGCTGCAGTGCTTGGCATTATCCGCAGAATATGGTCATGCCAGCGTAATCGCTGTAAACAACAGATGTACTTCGAGCTCTTCGAGCACTTCGAGAATTCGAATTCGACGACCTCTTCTGTAAAACCAATCAAATATACTACATTATAGAAAACTTTTCAACTAATATTTCGCTACTGATTTCCAGTCTGGCATCGTTAGTTGTACTAACAGCGCATAGACGTCCAAAAAAACTAATTTTCTTGTTCATTGAAGCAGGTAACTTGGTTTTGTCTTATTTTACCGCCAAACCTATTTTATCGACGCTTGAGAAGGCAAACTTCGCGTCAGTCAGTATAATCCTACAAAAATAGAAAAGTTTAACCATGGATCCATACAGATTTGGGTATGTCGAATTACAGAAGTTAGCGCTGTGACCGACGAAAGTTAGGCATGTGGTTATTCGAACTAGTAGCCTTCTCGTTTTAGTTGTCACCTGACGGGTGACAATAATTGTTTAGAAAATTCTGCAAAACGTTTTTCTTTTCCCAAGTGAATATCAACTAGTGATGGCAAATTATAATTCTTCCTACATCCGAACATATATTGCTGCGGCATACATTTGAAAACTTGCCGGAAAAATAAATCAATTATTTTTAAAATTATAGTCCAAACAACGTTCTTTTTTCTTTTCACTTTAAATACGAGAAGTTGATTAATTATTTGCCTTCACATTATACTCTTTTCTTCTAGTCATCTGAAAATGTCAAAAGAAAAGCACGTCGCGTCTCTATAGTGTGTGCCGATACCGACAGTCCTGGTTCACCTACGGAAAAGCCCCTCACTGCGATAAGTTCCCTTCGCCTGCAAAATTCTACAACTGCTAGTTGTTCTGATTTACCAGCAGTTATGCCAAATCCTACTCTACGCAATTTGAAAGAAACCAGCCATAGTACGCCCAATTCACCACATTCCTCTCGAAAACACGAAGGCTCGCCTCTGAGCTCGCCCGTGCCACCCATCGTTTCAATAACACCACCAACGCCACATCATGGGCGAAACTCGCACGGCAACGGGTCACAACATTATCACGGCCAAAGCAATAGTTACCCCAATGCGGTGGCAACAATTCAGCAACAGCGCAAAAACAGTCAGGATACCATAAAAGCAAGTGCGGCCGAAATTGCATGTGCTGCTGCAAACGCGGTGCGCTCCAAGTGCTCACGTCGTCATTCGGATGGCACCGTCTCCCATACCAATCAGCGTATCAGCGGTGCGAGCGGGGGCACTAATGGGGGCCACCATCATACCCATCATAATCATCATCATCACCAACATAGCTCATCACTCGTCAGTACGACGAATCCCCACCACAGTCATCATTCCCGCCAGGATAGCAATCATGAGACGGTGGCCTCATATTCAGATCGCAATTCAAACAGTTTGGACTCATCACGTGAATCATCCGCCAGCTTCAGTATGCGTTCAACGAGGCGTAAGCTGTCCGTAAGTTCACATACGGGTGGCAAAATACCTTGGTGTGGTTGCTGGGGCAACGGTTGTTTGTGAATATTGCGGCGGCCCTGCGAAAGAAAACTGCATTCAATTCAATTTTAGCATTTTTCAAATACCACTTTTGTGAATAGATTTAAAATTATGTACCGACAAACGGATTAATGTATTTACTGTATGCGTGTATATATTCATGGATAAGATTTTTATGTAGTTAGTAAATATGTATCCGTTTTTATTTGCGTAGTTAAATAAATGTGTAAAAATATTGGAATTTTTTCTCTTCATTAAGGTAGTGGAAGTATACGAGTTAATTCAAAACTATTAGGTATCAAAATCAATTTGAGTTCGCCTTTTTTTGTTTTCTTATTTTTTTTTTTTTTTTTTTTTTTTTAATTTAGTGTTTTAAATTCCATTTTGTATGTTAATATTTAAGCATGTAACTGGTTATTAAATGATATGTACTAAATTAATGATAATCACTTACCAGATAAACTTATGTAAATTTCTATTTTGTTTGAAGAAAATACACTAACTGAATTGTCATCTAACGTCTCAGTTTATTTAACTACATATAGCTATAAAGGAGACATTAAATGCTTCAGCTCAAAATGAAATATTGGGCTTATCTACATATATATCGACATTTCTGTGTTGTATTAGCGATAGAGGCCTTCACCTATTCTAGACACATAGGTTCGAAACAGGAGTTGGAATACTGCCATCCTTTCGACGAAAATTATCTCTATTTTGTACAATGTGCAACAGCGATTTTCATTAGCCATTATTCACAACATACGAATTCTGCTATCCTCCAAATCGAAACGGTATTTTTATCTTGTTTCTGCACAGTGGGTGCCCTACTCCGTTATAATTACACTTATGCAGTTTTAGGTAGAAAGCAATAACAATAAGACTCTCCACATTTGACCTCTTTGTGTCAAAGAATATAACTTGGGCACCTAGACTTTTTCGGCAATGCGCCGAAAAGGAAAGCGCAAATAGAAAAATGTTTGGACCAATCTGTGCGGTCCAAACATTTTTCTATTATATATTATATCAAATAATAATGTTGTAAACAAAATTCGCTTACGAATTTAATGATAGTAGCCGTTTTCCGAAGTCAGAAGTCAGTAAAGAAATTTCAATCAGGTTAACTGACTTATTTGTATTTTTCACTCAATTGCTGCGATTGAACCTCCTCACAGCGATTGGGCGGCACTCTAAGGAGCGTGGCAGAGCATTTTACTTTCAATCGCAGTACTAAATACAAGATATGAATTCAATTATACTGAATATAGTGCAATCGAAAGAAAAGTAAAAAATCAAGGAATATATAAGTTAAATAAGGTAATTTGTATGGGAGGTACCAAAGAAAGCGTGGTCACTCGGCCGATTTTTCTTAGATTTTACTCAGCATTAGAACGCAATATAATTGTCAAAAATTTAATTAACTTCAGGCTATGACTCATTGATTACAGCGAAAAATTTATTTTCGAAAAATCGGTCTATTTGTGTGGGAGCTATGATGGTGTCGCCCATTTGCATTCTTAGAAATTAGTTTATCAAACGACAATTATGTGCCTAATTTGACTGATATCAGTAACATCTCATAGTTTTTTTGCCAATAGTGTCTATGTTTTACACAGGTAACATATGGTAACACTGGTGTTAACTGTAGCTTCCCTCATAAGCATCACCTACGGTATGTTGAAGGAGCCGCACGACAAGCTATTACTGTGTCGTTTAGTGTAAAACTTCTCTGTAAGATTTCTGCCTGTTTTCTACCCAAGACTTCGCGTCAGTTAGTGTCGTACAAGACTCGCAATAATACCAAACTATGAGGCCAATATAGCCTCTGCCGTACCCTTTTATAATGTTCAATCAAGTGGAGTATGCTCTATCGCACCTGGAAGAATCTTATAATCGATAGATAAAAACTGCTACCGTGGTACGCACACTTAGGCCGCCTTATAGAACACAGGCCATAATACAATCAAATTGCAATCATCGCATGCATTCCGAGAGCTAAAAATTATTTAGGAGCAGTGGAGGAGGTCTTAAACAGCTGTTCCGGCAGGCCACCAGCACTCGCAGTTTTGTTGTTTTTAATTTTCAATACTTCTATTATTATCTCGTTTTTGCTCGGTGCTAGGTAATCTATGCCATAGTAGATAATTGATGTGGCATTTCTCCACTCGTACTGTTGTGGATAACGTACAGAAATGTACCACACTTTGCGTGTATGTGATCAGATTCCCAATGTACTCCTTATAGAAATGGAGTTTGGTACAACATGCCTTGCAATATGCTTCTGATGTAATTTTCGGAACTAACTCTCATGTATCTTTCTACATTCATACTTTGCTCTTTACATAATTCTTTCTTCCTCTTGGAACGATAACCCACCTCTTTTTTCCTCCTCATAACGTTGCTTTATAACACTTACCACATTTACCTATAGTGTTGCCATGAATGTACGACGCGTTTTATAAGACTCTTTCTTTGTTATACAAGGCCTTATCTGAGTTCGGGTTTTCATGTACATGTGTGGTCATCGAATGCGCAAATGAGAGGAATGTGAGAAACATCAGAATTGAATCTTTAACGTTTGGTCGTCAACATTGTGGGATTATGTTTTTAGTTCTCTCTCGTGTTTTCATATTAGTTTTTATCAAGCGGATTTTTAGGCATCTCCAGCACCATCATCAGTGTTGGAACTACCAATAATATCACGGTTGGTATAGAAATTAAATTTAAATTGCAAAATGAAATTTGTTATACAATTTTTAAAGAGAGATGCTACTACTTAGCTAAGACACTTACTAAAACTAGTCGAATTCTCATTTTAGCTACCATCAGAAGAATATGCGGCGACGTTAGCAGTGAAATATTTCCAAGTTCGCAAGTCATAAGCTAATTTTCAAACTCCATGGCTTTCGGTTAAGTTCTAAGTGAATTATAAACAGAGAGCCCAAATTAGAATTTGCACATAGCAATACCGATATTGTTAAGTGTTATAAACGATCTCGGCACTTGAATACGATATACATTATAATGGTGGTAGTCAAACATCGACTTCTTTCTTACATCAGAAAAAAACACGGTTTATATACATGTTTTTATATTCACCCGAAGGATTGAAGGTGCACATATTATTTGATAGCATGAGGTGCACATATTAATTTTAGCACCCAGAAGAAAAAATTTAAAGCACCAAAATGCGTTTCATGACGTTTTAAGTCGATTAACAAATGACCGTCCGCCTGTCTAGCTGGCTGGTAGAATATCTGTCGCAATATCTTCGAACTAGACAAAGGTTAATAATATTTTGCCATAAAAATTGACATATAATCAACGTAGATCATCTTCTATCTACCAAATTGCATGTAAATTTATTGATTTTCTGAAATTCAGTGTTTTCCCTATAACTCCTAACTTGTAAACTATGTAACTTAAAATTTTATCAGTTCTGATTTAACTGAAGTATCAGATTATAAGTTACAAGCAGCTGTGGTGAATTCAGTCAGATTTGGTACACGTTGGGCATATGGTGAAGTAAGTTCTGAGAATGATAATTTATGATGGCATTGACGCACCTCTATCTTCAATATCTTTAATAAAAATTTACTTCACTTCGTTCTTGTTTTTCATATAATCCCAATTCGTAGACTGGAGGCACCTATACTTTTGGCAAATATCGGGTTAACCATTTGTCGACTTCAAAAGTAAAGTTAAATAAAACACACATAAAACTATGATTTCGATAAAAATTTTATTTCATTATAACGCCTGGACCTTGCCATTATGTACAAAATTCAATGCCATTTAAATAACCGTTGCATATGCAAATAAGGTTGCAGCAGTAGATCCTTTTGAGGTAATTTTTAGCCAATTCTTCTCACATTTCGTACGGTGTCTCGATGGTAACTTGACGAATATTGGCTTTCAAATGATCCAAGATTTTGGGATTATCCGCGTAAACATGGTGCTTGAAAAACAAAAGTCTAACGGCGTCAAAAACCAAAATCGGTCGTGTTGTGTGCCTCGTTGCACCGTCTTGTTAAAATCACATATAGTCCAGTTCATAATGTGCAATTGCAGGCCAAAAAAGACCGGTTATCATACGGTCATAGCGTTCTGGATTGAAATTCGGATTATCCGCCACACTTTCACTATTAAAAGAGATATTTTCGGCAGTGCGTACATTGCGATGACGCACAGACCTGATCACATCTGTAGCTCTTTCAGTTTCGTTAAATTTTTTTATAATCATGCCAATTTCATGCAGTAGGTCGATTATGGCGGCCACAATCTCTCCGAAATGAACGAAACACCATTTTTGTGGTAAGTTTTGGCTATTTTTACGCGTTTTTCGGTTTTAAACGATCCAGTCCTTTCACTAAATAAATAACACTACAAATGGTAGGTATATAACAGATGACATCCTTGCCAGACCGGCAACCATTGAAACCATTAAATGGTTTCATTACAATCATAACTCCCAAATTACCTATTCCTAGACTCACATCTTTCATTTTATTGTATTAAATTCAGTATACTTTGCTAATATATGCTAATATAATTTAGTAACATAATTCTGCGTATGAAAATGGTCTGCATTGCCGCCTCTTAAGGCGGTATACAATTTAGCTGATTTAGTAAAAGGTAATGTCTTCGCTATAATTTCTGAGTGGATAGTTAAGTTTATGGTGCTTCCCTCAATGCGCTTTAATTCAGAGCATGCGCCAATAATAACCACGCCCCTTCCAGCATTTCGCATGTCAGTTCACATGACTGACATTTTTGTATTGTTATTACTTATTCTATTAAAATAATAGCGTATTGCTTCAGGCATTCCTAACTACTCACTAAGGAGTTGGGTTAAGTCAGAAAAATCTTATGTACAGACTAGTGCAGAGCAAGCTATTGCATATTGCTCGAACAATGAATACAAAATTTGAAGGCTTTAAATAATCTTAAAATTGGGTTTGCTGATGAGGCGACACTTTAGTGTTTCCCACTGAAAATACAAATTTAACTTGCCGTGGCGATGAAACAAGCAGTCATCTTTCCTCTGCAACACATGTCTTACAATATTTACAATACATCAGAACATTTTGAAAAGTAATTGAATGTACTTGTTTATTGTCCATTTAGAGTTAAGGTCAGACTACTGCATTGTTAAGGATGAGGATAACATGATTTACTCCTCTTCCCAGTCTATGTAATTCTCCACTAACAATCTATATATCTATATCTATACAATCTTTAAAACGCAGACAATTCGAGGTGATATATCCTCTCAAATTTAAATTCAAATTTGTATTTATTTCCCACTTGTGAATAAAGTATTAATTAAAATGCATAAAACCACTCAAAAGATTCACCGAGCTCAAATTACATTTGTCCAGCAGACAACTTATTAAAAAAAAATCTTCAATTATTGCAAATTGAAACTTGTTACATGATACTTAGTTATATTTAAATATTATTTCCATCCTATGTTGTTATCCCTTCATTTCGTTGATTATTGCATTGTAGTACAATCGTTAAGGGCGGATGAAGCTGGCGTGAAGGCATCATTTTACAGCAAGAACGAAACAAAAATGGCAAAGCATATTTTAGTCCTTGTATTTCTTTCAAAGAATTTCGTATAGAAAACTGTTTCAGGCAGTAATGCCATCTGATATTATTTGAAATTTGTACAGAAAATGCTGAGAAAAAAACTTTAGGTTGTTAAAGAAAAAAAAAATCACCGAAACAATTTAGAGAAATAAACAAGAAAAATATACAACTTTTTAATGAGTTTGTAATTATGCTGCTGCCTTACTGTACAACATTATGAACACTCGGCATTGATGTTATTTTTTTTTTGTTGCTTTTCTTTTCCGATTCTCACTAAGCCTTCTGCATGATGTTTGGCATTGTAATGAATACTTTTTAATTTTTTCTGTGGCATAATAAATGTAAATATGATATCAAGCATATTTTCGTCCTTTGTTTGCTGAAAGGTTTTGTGGTGCCCAGATATAAATGTGTAACGTGTAATATTTCTTACTAATTGTATTATATCAAATACAATTACAGATGTACTACTTTGGAGCACAGACATCATTAACCGCAACGATGATATGACTTGAACATGAAAGATTGGCCAGGCTTCATGTATTTAAGCTCGATATTACCGTATTTATCCAAAATCTTTACAGCAAATAAGCAAATTATCTCGGCATGCTAGGAATGGTAGAGGGAAAATCAAGATATTTTGGGTGTTTGGTTGCTGGTGGTTGTTACAATCAGACAATCGAAAGCAATCAAATTTTGTGCTGAAGCCGAAAGGTTATTTTGTTTCGTTTGACGCTATTTTGGACTTAAAGAAACTCGAGAACAAATGAAAAGTTTACAGTGTCTGGATTTGATAAATAGAAGAAACTGAGTGAAGGTTTGAAAAAACATGATCAGTCGGCGCATCACACACAGTTTTTTCAAAGCTACAAGGTGTACAAAATTATTATCTCAACATGTGCACTGACAGATTGTACAGCAACATTCACTACAAAAGGATGAATATCGTGATAATATAAATGAAGTTATAGATATATTATTACTTTTGATGCGTCAAAGCCTTCCTCTACGGGGGCATAGAGAAGGTCCAAAATCTACAAATAGAGGCAATTTTTTGGAATTTGAAGAGCATTTCGTAAAGCACGATCTGTCATTAAGGTCTTATTTCAACAAAATTACAAATTATTGCAGTCCTGACATTCAAAATGAATTAATTGAAATATCTGCAAATGATGTAATCACTGTAATTGCTCAAAAAGTTAAATCGTGTGGATTTTTCTCTTTGATGGTAGATGAGACCAGATGTTTCGTTGAACAACAACTATCGATTACAATAAGATTTGCCATCGACTTGGAAGCAGAAGAACATTTTCTAGGATTTGAGGACTGTTCTGTAAGTAGAGACGCTAATTCTATACAAAATCTTATTTTGCATTTTTTGGAAGAAAATAAGTTGGGAAATCTCCCAATAGTTGGTCAATCTTATGACGGCACAAATGTGATGTCAGGCTACAAAAGTGGGCTGCAAATGAAATACCTTCTTTCTAACTATATTGTAATTAAAAATGCTTTAGAGGAGGAAGCGAATGAAGCTCGACAAAAATGCAGTTGAGGCTTTAGGCTTACTACATCTGGTCACCAAACCTGATTTTATTGTGAACCTTCACGTATTTCATAGTGCACTCAAAGCAATAAACACCTTGAGCAAATATTTTCAAACAGAAAACTCAAGTTTAGGAGAAGCATATGAAACGGTGGTGGCTACAATCAATACCTTTAAAGATTACAGACACATATTTCATGAAGTTTGGAAAGATATTGAACATTTTTCCAGCGAAAACGACATTTCTTTAAAACCAATAAAAATTTCAAAAAGAAAGAACGAATTCTCGTTGCTCAAAGATTTTTTTGTGGATTCAACAGTGGGTAAAAGAATATTTGTTGATTTGCCTGAAAAATAGACTGCATTTGAATACTGGAAAATTAACATATACTATGCGGTAGTCGTATAACAGTAAATTTGGAGCACAGATTCAAAAGACTTCCATTAGCTAAATCAGTGATTTACTTTGGAAGGCTTAATTTGAAAAGAGGTTTTGAATTCATTGAAAATTACAAACAAATTCTTCATCTTGATGTAGACTCACTTTCAGCCGAAATTGTTGTGATGAAAAATCTTATAAAGGCTCAACATAAAAATAAAAAAATAAAAAAAAAATAAAAAAAATAAAAAAATATTTTTTTTTCTTCCAGTTTTAGCATGTTGGAAGAAAAAGTTGACAAAAATATATAAACAAATATGTTCAAACTTCTACAAGTAGCATTAAGTCTCCCTTAAAGCTCCGCTGGCTGTGAAAGATGCTTTTCTGCAATGCATCGAATTTACCCTTGGCTGAGATCAACGGTGCATCAAGACCGATTTTAAAATATAGCTATTTTAATTTTTGAAAACGAAATTGTAAAATTTTCTATAACTGCCGATGATATTCTTAATGTTTTTTCAAAAAAGAGACGAAGAACCAATATTTAGTGCTGCCATAATTATTATTATTTTTTTTTTTAATTATTATTTTCCCAATATTTTTTTATTTTATTTGCACTTGATTAATGCTTTAAAAGGTGGAACTTGTTTTTAAATCTGTATAATTGTTCCTGTTATTGAATCCATTGTGTTAGTTTCATTTTATTCATAAATAAATAATAAAAATCAAATTCTAAAGATAATTTTTGGTTTATACATTCTTTTATAATTTACATTTCAATATTTTGAAATACAATGAGTTGAAACGGGGCTATAGCCCTCCCAG
Organism: Philornis downsi; assembly: GCA_019455685.1. Taxonomy (NCBI): domain Eukaryota; kingdom Metazoa; phylum Arthropoda; class Insecta; order Diptera; family Muscidae; genus Philornis; species Philornis downsi. The sequence goes on from JAHXMU010026239.1 coordinate 2,007,892, forward strand.
GAAGAATCTATTGTTACATCAATGGCATTTTGAAATGGAAATCCCCTTTCTGGTGCATCCCATACAAACTGACTGATTTATCAGGATTTTCTTTTTCCGCTTTGATACTCAGATAGTACGGCATTATAATGCTTCCTAAAAGTTGAGGTAAACAACAGGATTATTGAATAAATTGCGTCCACATATTCGTTAATTCATACTCGATTGCACCAAATGTAATTTCGCACGCATCAGCAATTTAGCAAATTTATAGTGTATACAAATTGCCCGATTTAGCAAAAATCAGTCGTCTTCTTTCTAGAAGATCACTTAATCAGTTATCTCTCTTTAATTCCTAACCGAAGGACTTCACAGGGATATAATTTTACTTCTTTGATTGTGACTCACCACGTCCTTTCTTGAACTACTCGCATTTTTGTGGCAACATTAGAGGATGTTGGGTGAAGGTCACATATACAGTCAGCACACCTAACAGAAATTTTTGCACCGGTTTTTTAGTCTTGTTAGTTTTAGTCTAATTAGTATCGTGATGTTATGATAAATTTTATATGCAAATTCGCTATGAAGACTACGAACACCTGCTAGAAAAAGAAGACTACTTCGAAGTGTTTTATTACCAATAAAATCAAGATATCATCTTACTGCACTATTTGAATTGTGTTTCTTTCTCATAAACAAAATAGTACACTAACTATACTAGATGGAACAAAAGATAGTCTCAACGAACAATGTTCATTACATGGATGCAACCACAATTGATGTTATTATCAAATATATGACCTTAAAATAGTTTAGGTTCCAACCGATAATAAATAAGCATATAAGAGATGTTTTTGTGTGTTGAGATAAGTATGTAATCCATATACATATATATGCATATGGTGCTCTTTTGTCTGGTGGTTTAAAAGTTTTGAAGTGCATCATCCAATATTCTTTAACGACCATAAAATCTCAATCTGTAAATGTATTCATAAGTTGACAGCTAATCAGATATTTTTTTGTCTGCTGGCAAGTTTTGGAAAATGTTGTCTTAATAAATTGACGCATTTTTGCAATAACAGGTAATTAAAGTTGCTACTACTGCTTGTCATAACTGGAAAATATGTTCAATATGAGAAATACTAATTGGATGGATTACATACTATGTCGACATACTGAATCCATACGTCTTCTTGAGCACAGTGGGATAATTTGTAAACAAAGTGGAAATAATCATACAACTTTGTAATTTCCTGTACCGATTTGAATACAGAAATGTAGAAATTGTTAGTTAGGTAAATTTAAAACTAACAGACATTTCACAACGTGAGATAAAATTTAAATAAGTTTATTTAAATAATTTTAAAAGCTTCGTCTTCTTCTAAAGCTTGTAATTGCCTTTGCAAATTTTAAATCAAAGTGTAAAACATGTGTCGAAATATAGCCGTTGTCAATACATCGGAAAGGAAAAAAAAATAATAATAATAAATAAATTTCTTATAATATTGGAATTAAGGCAAATAAATATTTTGGGTGTAAAACATCTCCTATAAAGTAATGCATACATAATTCGTATGACATTTAAATTGAAGAAGCCTTGCATTCCTACTAAAACTAGTAATCAAAATACAAACGCCGACTTTTTACTTTTCTTATTTCTCTCCCATTTCCTTGCTAATGCGAACATTTTATATTCATAACCACAGGATTGGGTAATTTAAGTTTGTTATTTCGTTTGTACTAACTAAGCCCGATCGTTTTAGTCCCTAACAAATTTATACGCATCTACTCGATTGTCGCAAAAGTCTATATCGGTTTAAACATGCCAGTAAACAATGCGACGCCTTAATATCCATTGTTTCCCTATTTCTCTCTTGCATGCATATAGCTCCACTTTGGCCTTTTTCGCTCTGTCCAGAATGCTGAGTTTGAAATTCAGCTTCTTGTCCAATAACATACCAAGATATATTGCATAGTCCACAAAAGGAATTTCAGTATCTCCCAAGGAGATACTGCGGATCGGTGGATTTTTTTATCTCTTTTATCTCCACTTCGGTCTTGTTTGGATTTACTCCGAGACCGTTTTCCCCCGCCCACTTTGCTACAGTGAGATGGGCTCTTTGAAGGATGCCTCTGAGTGTTCCCAAAAATTTCCCCCTAACTGCTATTGCCACATCGTCTGTGTATGCGACAACGTTGACATCATCTCTCCTCTAAAGAGAACAGAGTAATCTTCATAGCGATTGTAAAGGAAGACCAGCTTGGGATGTTTCCTTACTGACAAATCTGTTCAAGTCTGACGACCCAAATTTAGCCCTGATACGTCTCTTCGTAAGAAGATCGTACACTAGCCTTCCCAGGTTTGATAGTGCTGCGACTATCGTCTCAGGAGAAATATTTTTAAACGCCCCTTCTATAGGTATGTATATCTAGAAAGGCTGACAAAGTATACTCCTTAACGGCTAGTGAACCTTTGACGGATCCGGCCAAGTCATGCAGGGCAGTGTCGGTGGACTTACCCCTGCAGTAAGCATGTTTGGAAACAAAGACTACATTGGTCTCCCTCCAGATAGCAGTTATATAGGTATATGCTAGGTCGATATAGAGCTCATTAAGCCGTAGGATCAGCGTGTCAGCAACCGCTTGTAGTTCAACTGGCCAAATCAAGTTCGGCCCGGGTGACTTGAAGGTTTCAAAGCTTCAAAGCTTTAGCAACATTAACTCTGAAATAAACTCTGTGGTAATAGTTCCCTGTTCCATCAGATCTTACACGTAAAAAATGCATTGGAAGCAGTTCCAGAACTTTATGTATGAAAAGGTACCATTCATGGAAAAACCAAAGCAGACCAATATACACATTTTAAAATTCTATACAAAATTACATTCCGAAGTCATGTATTCCACAATTAGTTCGAAAGACAAGTTTTACATTCTAGTTTTGCTGGAAGGAATCTGTTAATTTCGGGACAATTTCAAATAAAAATAATCGATGACAGCAATAAAACTAGAACAAGTTTTCATACAATATAAGCAGTTCTATAATCAATTGCTTGCCACAGAAGATTTTACTGGGTATTTCACAAGGTAAAAGTGATCATTTGAGACTCATAAATATATAAATTCTTGATTGAATTTATGTCAATTTAAGCATGTCCGTTCCAGAATTCAGGCGCAGTAAAAGAAAGAAAATTATAGCTTGCAGAAACCTTTCGCTTAAAAATTATAGCAAAATCATAGATTTTTTTGGTAAAACATCTAGTTTGCAGCATCTTATTGCAGTTTGCAGATAAAGCAGTTCGCCTTCTTTTACACAACTAAGTATACAATTCAATGTATAACAAAGTCATAGAAATATATCGACCAATTAGGTAATTTGACCAATTTTTCGCATTTTGCTGATCATTACAATGTAACCCAAGTGGTAGAAAACTTTGACCTGGTTGACCAGGCCAAGCATTTTTCCCCCTTTTTCTATTGAAATTCACAATAAGCGTTCAAATCTTCAATCCCATCTTAAAGTATCCTGCTATTGCTAGGTCTTATTTTTGGTGAGGCGAATTTTGTATCACCGAACCAAGTATAGCGTTTCCTTTCTTCTTAGCCGGATATGACTGGGAAAATGTTGAAGGTTTTGAGCGAGTGGGTGTGAGTGGGAGGACAACTTCGATACATATGACATGCTTAATTTTCTTATTTCCTCGGAAATATAAGGAATGTTGAAATTCTAATTTCCTAATATACCAGGAGGAGCACAAATTTGTCGCAGTATTCTTGATTGTCTACTCTGTAGCTTATTGATATTAGAAGCCGATGCCGTTCCCCATTTGATTAATCATCATGAAAGTTTGGTTTGGTGAAATTACTTAGCTGTATTACAAAAGTAAAAATTAAATTCTTTCGAGTGTATAAATTAACGTGCAAAAATTTAAGCTGCTCGAAATAACGAATAGGCACCTTTACAGTCTACAGTCTTTACAGCCCATTCTTATCGACAGTAAGTTTTTTCTTCCGCGCGACACATATCTGGGTTAATGTATACTCCAATACTTTAAACAGCATTCGGTCGAAAGTAATCCGAACGATTTCAAGGGATGCTGTTATATCCGAAAAAAATTCGACCAGTCTGTACCAGATTAAAAGGCCACGAAGATGTGGAAGTAATATCTTTGCTTTTTATCTGTCTCCACTGAAAACTTAGGATCAATCAGCATCTTCGAAATTTCAGTTTCGGAGGGATATTCAACTCGCAACCAGTCAACTCATGCGAAAGGTCAGGCGGTCTTGAATATCTACAAATGTTCGCTTACTAATAACGTTCATTTTCAAAATGCATTAGAATCAATTTTAAGATATTAGCATGAATTTATTGTATGACATTCTGACATACAAGTCAACATAAGATTCTAAACCAATAAATACGGGATATCAGAAACCCAACACTTGTGGACAAAATCTCGGTTTGTTGGCTATCGTTTAATTTTGTACCTCAGCTATGAAAACTGTATTTTCTGTCAAAATGATAACGATTGCTACATTTCCAAATAAACGCCTTGACTTTCTAACAAAAATCTAATGCAATTTATTAGCGCACGACCAACTGCCTTTAGTAATAAACTTTTCGTTTTTTCAACGAAACTTTCAAATTGCGTCATGATAAAGCGCTTTTTATTCGCTTCATCACATCAATAATATCTCCACTTCTGTTTAATAGTATAAATATTTAATAGTATAAATGGTACAATAGTATTGAATTACAGCGAACATGATTGAGAACGCTTCGAAATATCTGCCTGTATATAAAATGTAGCCGGCATTGCAGGCGTAACTAGATCAAACCCAGCTGAATAGGAATATTAGTTTAGGTCATCATAGAATTTCACATAAATACAAATGGTGGTTAACAGTGCGAAGGCACTACAATCAAAGTGCAAGGATATATGCTTGTATAAATGCGAGTATCTTGCGGTGAGATGTGTTATAGTTGAGACGTCGTGGTGTTGCAGCTTTGTTTACTCATTTGCTAACGTGTTCGCTTGAAGGAACTGTTGCAGGTGACAGCCATGGGTACATATGTAGCAGACATTTCACTTGTAAAATATATCCCAGCTCACATGAAATTACAGTTTTCCGTATTAAATTTAATACAACTCAAACAAGCAAACCAACTATTCCAACAAAATTTAATAGAGAAAAATTTTGTCAAAAACGAAACGGTAATTGATTATTAAAAAGGGTCGCTTAAAGAATTGTTAAAATTCGCTTTGTCGATAAGTTGGTACAACTGTTTTTTTTTTATTTACTACGAGTTTGAGAGTGATCCGTAATCTATTTTGTTTATAACTGTTAAAAATATTCATATTTACTGAAAATTTTATTTCGCAAAGATATGTGATTTTCTTCGCTGTGGTCATCCATCAAAGTTTTCAACTAAAGTCAACATCGAAAAAGTGAAGCAACTGAAAATTGTTGTTTAAATTTAAAATAGATAGCCGCTGAACATTCTACGTTTCACGAATCAAGTTGTATTATTGTACACAATTGTTTAAGTATGAAATGCGTTGCCGTATGACAGGTTCAGAAAGACCTGACTTTTGTTCAAAACCTAATCGCGTAAAAAGTTACTTTAAACGTGCTAGATCGTTAAAATCGATCAAAAACCAAAGTAATGCTGATAGTTTTCTTTGATTATTGCAATGTTGTGCACTTGGAATGTTTGCTAGAATGTTAGGGGATAAAAAAGAATATTGCCTGGACATTGCGTGGCAGCTGAGGGTAAATTCTTAGAAAAAAACCCGATTTGTGAAAATAAAGCTCATGAATTTTGTATAGACCATATTCATTCGTAAAACTATGCTTTTTGAATACTAGATATAGGTACATACCCAATCACACAGAATTCAATACAATTGAATGAAAGATATGACTCTAGAAATATGTGGGTTATAATAAAGTATAAGTTGGATTAGTTAGCCTACATGATGGACTTTTTCAAGTTTCGTCAAGCATGCAATGCAGTGCATTACAACTGACAAAAATTTAGATAATTGCAGTTTACGAATTAGGGATTACATTTGAAAATAAACAATTTCGATAAAGCAATAAATTTGAATGCAAAATACCAAAGTGGATGCTGTTGCCCCGACTCATAACTTTTACCAAGTGCAGAATGGTCAGGATGGAAAGCCTCACAAAAACGTCTAACGGCATCAAATCGCATGATCTTGGTGGCCAATTGACGCAGCCGAAACGTGAAATTACGCTTTCTGGAAACTTCTCATGCACTAAAGCCAACATCGGTAGTATTGTGCGGCTCATGAGACCGTCTTGTGTAAACTACATTTCATCCAGTTCATAATCTTTAATTGCAGGCCAAAAAATGTCGATTACCATATGGTCATAACACTCTGAATTCACTGTAACAGTTACTTCTGCGTTTTCATTTTCACAAAAATACGTCCCAATGACACCTCCAGACGCTATGGCTTTTCTACAATCACTTTTGGGTACTCCGACTCCCTATGCGACAACTTCGCTTGCTGACGTAACCACCGAGTGAGTAATGAGCTTCACCGCTAAAGAAAATTTTGTTTGAAAAATCAACATTGAATGCCAGCTGCTGTAGCATCCAATCATCACATCTACGACGTTGTAAATGGTCAGCCGGCTTTAATTGTTGCGTAAGTTTGACTCTGTATGGATGAAGGTGAAAATTCAAATACAAAATACACCATAATGAGCCATAAGTTAAGCCCAATTACAGAGAACGTCTTGGACTACACAAATTCGTATTGTCCGCCACAACTACACTAACGGAAGAGATATTTTCGGTAGTGCGTACATTTCGATGGTGCACAAGAATGACCACATCTGTAACGCTTTCAGTCTCCTCAAATTTCTTTATAATCTGCCAATTCTATGAACAGTAGGCCGATTGTGACGACTATAATTACCCCGTAATGCACGAAAAGTGTCCACGTTTGTATCACCACCTTTGTAGTAAGATTTAACTATTTTTATGCATTCTTCGGTTGTCAAACGATCCATATTCGTAAATGGCAAGCCTTTTTCCAAAATAATATCACTTCACATGGCAGGTATTTAATAGCTGACAACCTAGGCAGACCGGCGGTTTTGAGACCACTAAATGCATTACAAGTTCTTTGCTCGTGGATGAAACCAGCGATAAGCTGGCTTTCTTTTTTCGCTAGCCGGCAATCAGACCATTTCGCCTGTCACCCTCAACTTAAGATAAATACGTTTAAAGTGAGTTAGTAAATCTGTTACTTTTTATCTCCTCACGCACGAAATCTGCCGTAAGTATTCCAATCCCGCAAAAAAACTGAGTTTTTCCGAACATGCCCCAATTTTTTGAACCCAAGTTCCAACTAAAATCTTTAGATTGCGAAATCAGTTATTTTGCAGAAAGGTTGTAAATGAAAACCGTTCCTCAAACCCTCAATAAATTATTTTGAATACTGCTGCAAAACATTTGTTATATGTCTCACTGTTTCTGAGAAGCAAACGGTTAAACTTTAAAGTTGTGTCGGAGATGCCACGTGATCCACCGTGGCCCGACGGTTAGCGCTGGTGGATGTAATTCGCTTGATCGCGGGTTTAATCGTCGATAAACCCATATTGTTTATGCCAAAATATACTACGGCATTTTCTATCATTTTACGCTTGACCGCGTAACCGACACATTAACTTAAACTTTAACAGTTTGAGTGGTGTGTGTTACAGATTGTTCTAAAGTTGGCAACAATCGGTCTTATATATTCTCTCCGTTGCTTTGCCATTACCATAATCTAAAACTAAACTTCACTTGTTATTGTGAGTTCAAACGATCCACTTCATTTGGTAAGCTTCCGCACAAATTGTTTAAATTGAAATAAAGAAAAGATATCGTTAAATTCCAACCTTCTAATTCTTGGTGTTTTCTTTTTTCTATGTTTCTACCCTTGATAAAGAATTTGTGAGAGATATCACAAATTTCTTTGTGATATTTCTGGCTCACACAATAGTAAACCAAAATCCATCGTTCGTTTCAGGAAACCTAAAAGTTCCCTAGTTCCCTACATTTTCACATAGGTTTCGTTGAGTGAGTGTAAAAATCGAATGCGCGTAGGCCAACAGAATGTGAGAAACCCTGCTATATATCTTTCATGAGCTGCAAGAACATTTGTTCAGCAAATGCCGCTTTAATTAGTGTTACCTACCAAAATTTCTTTGATTTTGCAAATATACAGTACAAATTTCTTAATTGTATGCGCTGAAGTTTGTTAAAATTTGCTTTGTCTTCCTTCCAATGCGTGGCACCGCCTATTTTTTGTTTGAAATATATTTCAATCCTCTAAATAATATTTTTAAGTTTTATGATTTTTCCTCAAATAGCAGCTACAAAACGAACATATACAATTTTTGTTCGGTTGGTTTAAACAACATGAAAAATTGGGGAGACCGAATTTTCGAACAACTTCAGCGGCGAACTTACAATATGCAAACATTTGAATAGCCAATTCATATATGTGTAATAAGGATGACATTTATTCGAGTTCTCTGTAATATGTATTTACTGTGTGAACATTATCAATTTCATTTCAACTTTATCAAAGCTTATGCCTAAAATGTCATTGCTATCTGACGTATTGGATGCATTGGAATCTATTGAAATTACAAAAATTTTAATAGTTGCCAAATGAGTTAGTCGTAACTCATTGCAAATGCGACATAACAACTCTTGCGTCAACATCATGCATTGATATGATTATATGAACATTCTACCTTTAATTGCACCTTAATCAAGCATATTGGCAAAATTCACTAGCGCTAGGATACGTTGGAAGCGATATGTATGGAAGTTGTGCATGTTTGTTATAAATTGTTGTGCAAATGATTGAATTCATTCATCTCCTTTGTGTAAATAAATCGTATGGAGGAACATGTTGATAGCTTCATTACATATGAATTCGCTTCATAAATTGTATAAAATTTTTGCATGCAGAATACGTAGTTTTGTGCCATTATTTGTTTAATGACATAGTTTGAATTATGGCAAACTTCTAACTAAGAACTTGCGTAAAATAGTTTTTTAAACAGAATAAATACCTTAAGTCCTCTTAGACATCTACGTTTTTTTAGGCAATACTTCCAGTGACCTGTAGATTTGAAATTGAGCCAAAACACATGAACGCACTGAAATGTGAAGTTGCAGGAGCAGAAAGTACAATGGAAGCCGACTAATGTACTATGAATATTTAGGTCCATGAACAAGTCCTTACCTTACTCCACAGCATAACCTGTTGTCGTAAGCAGTACTGAAATTAAATCATGTGAACTGAAGTACATATATATAGGGTGATTTTTTAAGATTGGCAGGTTGGCAGCACTGGCTGGTAATGGCGTCCAAACGTCATTTGTTAAAGTGAAAAGTGTGTAGTACACTCTGCCATTTCAACAAGGAAAGACTAACAAACGAGCAACGGTTGCAAATAGTTAAAATTTATTATCAAAATTCGTGCTCTGTGACAACTGTGCATTGTTTGATACGACCGTTTCATGGTCGTCATTATCGATCTGCTGAGTCAACAATTCGTGCTGTTATCTCCAAATTTCGCACCAAACTTATTTTGTTGGACATCAAACCATCGACTCGTATGCATAGAGTGCGTACCGAAGAAAATATTGCAGCCGTTGCGATCAGTGTTAATGTCAATTCGTCGCCGTTCCCAGCGATTGGGCATGTGTCTCAACCACATGGAATTTGTTTTTTTTTTTTTGTCCCAATTGGCTGAGTTGAACTTGGTTAGCATGTTGTTTCAACAGGACGGTGAAACATACCACACTGCTCGTGGAACAATGGATATGTTGAGGGATGAATTTGGTGAGCAGCTTATCTCTCGATTTGGCCCTGAGAGTTGGCCTCCAAGACCTTGCGATTTATCGCCTCTTGAGTATATCTTGTGGGGTTATGTCAAGTCGTTGATCTATGTGGACAAGCCGAACACTTCTAAAGCCTCACAGGATAACATATCATGCGTTATTCGTGGAATACAGGCCGAAATGCTCGGAAAGGTGACGAAAAATTCGACCTTGTCGATAACTCAACTAGTCGAAGTGACCGTCAGACTCATCAAGGTGACTGCTGGTCATATAATGATAGGTGACTCTATGCAGGATTGAACCTTGAATCATGTGAACGATAGTCTCGTGTACTACCATCGCTGCATGGTCGGTTCTATTTACACTTAAGGCCACTGTAATGGGAAGAGATTCACTGATAGGCAATGATATAAAGGCAATAAAATCTGAAAACTTTTGTTTAGGACACATAACTTACCAATACAGATATGTCAGCCAGGTGAACAGATTTACATATACTGTAACCTAACATCTTATGCGTTGATGCCAAATGTGTGCGAAGGTCAGTAACGATGCGACAAAACGCTACGATTTTCTGAAATCTTCGACCGGGAAATTACAACGGAATCGTTGATTTTTGCAATATGTATATGCACAGGGTTATCCATTCAGCCAGTCTGGCAATGCTGTCAGCTGTTAAATACCTGTCATCTGGAGTGTTATTTGCTTAGCGAAAGGTTTGCCAATTACAAATATGGATCGTTTAACAACCGAAGAACGCATAAAAATAGTTAAAACTTACTACGAAAATGGTGATTCAAACGTAGGCACTTTTCGTGTATCATAGAGTGATTATGGTCATCATAATCGACCTACTGGGCAAGGAATTTGCAAGATTGTAAAGAAATTTGAAGATACTGGATAGATATATGTATACCTATAGATATGGTCAGATGTGTGCATCCGAATTTCAATGCCGACGTCAATTGGCCACCAAGATCATGCGATTTGACGCGGTTAGACTCTTTTTGTATAGCTATTTCTGAGACCATGTTTACGGGGATGATCACCAAGCGTTGGAGCATTTGAACACCAACATTCGTCAAGTTATCGCCTCAAAAGAATCCACTGCTGCAACCAATATAGAGGCAGTCATTTAAATGACATTTTATTTCTTAGATAATGGCAAGGTCCAAGCATTGTAATGAGATAAAAATCTCATCGAAATCATAGCTTAATGTGTGTTTTATTTAACTTTACTTTTGAAACTGAAAAATAGATAACCCTTACATATATATGTATACAGGGTTGCCCATATTCGACGGACCCATCTGGCAACGCCA
>JAHXMU010026239.1:2039071-2054599 GCA_019455685.1 Philornis downsi
CGTTGCCAGATGGGTCCGTCGAATATGGGCAACCCTGTATATAAAAATTGTAATATCCCTATCATCTCTCCAGAATTCGCATTAAATTGGCAACCGTGGAATAAAAACTCCCAAGCCTAATGATTGGTTCTTAACGTGATATGTATACATATAATGTTATTCGAAATTCCACAGAAATCTTCGAGTCCTGTACCTGGCAGTTTTGCCAAGAATTATCAACATATGGGGAAAAAGTCAAATAAAATCACGCTGTCATAAAAAATATCAAAATTTTTCTCCAGGCGACAAATACATTTAATGAAACATAACATTACTTTACCCCAATCCAAAAATCCTGTCCTGTTCATCTGTTTCGTTACTTTTTCACACATTATGCAAATTAAGTCCCTACATCTGTGTTAAAAGTACCCAAACAATTCATTTCGATATACTATACCAACTTCGTCCAGGGCAAATAGTTTAAATTATTCTGTTCAAACCATTTAAAATCCGAGCAAGCAGATTAAGTTTTATCGAATGTAGAAAAAATGAGCACGTCAATATCACTCGAAACCATTAATTCACGCAAATTACAAAATCAATTCTATTGGGAATTCGGCTCTTGAACACATTCGCATCAAACGTACAATCAATGACCAATACCCAAGTCAACAAAAGTGAAATAAATGTTTAAAATGTATGGTGGACTGATTGCCGTAGACGCACTGTCAACATATTTTAAGTGATGACACAAACTGTGCAACAGACAACCGGCCACTGAAGTACTGTGACATTGATTCACTCACCCCGTCACTGGTTTCTCTTTACCTCTCAATCACTGAAAATGGTATCGCAATAAAAGCAATAATTGTCAATGCATACCCTGTTCGAAAGACAATGACACTCAGTTGATAGGGAGACCCAAAAGGACTAACATTGCAAACGATGTGGCCTCTTAGGGCTACATCTAATGTTCAGTAAATTGTATTCGAGCCATTAGTGGATATATCGAATTGAATTATGTGAAAATCGAAATATAAATGTAGAAATATTTAATGTAAATATAGTCAAGTCCATAGAATTAAGTAAATCGGTCACAGATACCTTTAAATAGAAAAGGAACCGCAACGTTTTAAACAATACTACAAGGATTGACACTTGTGTTGGCGGATAATGCAACTTCAGAGTATCTACGACAAACCTCATAGGAGCAATGTAAAGATTGACGCTTTTAACGGTACATACATTTTGTTAGGACTGATAGCATTTTTAATAGGGGTTTGACAAATTCGTCTCCAACAAAAACTTAATATAGCAATTGCATTGAAATCCAGGGAATTTGAAAACTACTCAAATAAATGCTCGACTTGTCTGAAGCAATGAAAACAGCAAAGACATTTCAGTCATATAAACTGCCTTACATATACCTTCACCCAACTTCCATCTTCCTGGTTTATAATCTACTGGGGTGACAGAAGAGAAGTAGTAAATCGTTCTTATCAAAAAAATACTATGAATTTAAATACAACAAAAGATACAAAGTTACAAACTACTGAAGTCTTAAAGGTTATATTCTTTTAAATATCTGAAGTGTGCTGTACCTTTTATACAAAGATTTGAATCTAGGAATATGTGGGTTAAATTGCAAAATGTGTGGGAGTTATAAAGAAGACATAGTTTTTGGCTCTATTTTTTTCAAATTTCGATAACCTCTATGATTCCGTACTGCTGATAAAAATGTTAGTAACTACAGTCTACGAATTAAGGATTACAGCGGGAAAATTAAATTTATATGCTCGTAATTCTATCTATTTGTACGGGAATTACCACGGGAATTAAGGATTACAACGGGAAAATTAAATTTATATGCTCGTAAGTCTATCAATTTGTATGGGAATTACCACAAAAGGGTGCGGCAACGCCAGTATTTTCATTCTTAGAAATTGTTTCACCAATTTGACTAAATCTGATATACTCGTAAGTCATTTTTCAGAAGAATTGTAAATCAATAAAATGGAGAAAACTGAACGACTGAATTTGGCAAAGCTGTAAATTTATATGGGATGCCGCAGAAAGGTTTGGCAATTTGCTCCGCTCTGGCACCCTACTTCGGTTAACATGGTTCAAAACCGAAAAGCTGCAAATTGTTTTTTTCTGACAGAAATCGTATGCCGGTTTTTTCGAAATCACTTTAACCTTTTTTCAGCTTCGGTTTTTGAAAAATTAAACATTTTTTTAAAGCTAATACTGAAAATTCATGAAAAGGGAAATTGATTCGGACGCATTCGGTATAATGCATTAGTCGACTTTAAACTACCAGAAATAAAAATATAGTCAGAAACTATAGATATTATGTCAGTTTAATGCTAAGTCCATTACCTAAAAAGTGGATTTTATCGATAATAGTATAAAGAATCCATTTTCTAAATCGATTTATAAAGCTTTGTGACGACATTTTTATATAACTAACTGAGATTGCATAAACAACATTGACGCATAATTACTCAATATCTTGAAAGCGTAATCCGCCTCAAATACTATTTTCATGTTAAAAACACTTAATGTAGAATCAATTTAACCTTTATAAAAAAAAAAAAAAATTCAATACCCCCAAAAATTAATTTATTTTGAATTGCTTGAAGTAATAATAATTCCTTCAATAGAACTGGGTGTCCGTCCAGAAGGTATACTACTTTGTTTTGCCGCCATTTTGGTAAACATTAGCCTTGACAGTTCACGTTCGGCAGTCGTGAAGTAGAGACATGGCAAATTTATTATGAAAAAATATTCGACAAACCAAAATGTTTTAATCGTTAAAAGATTTTATTAAAATCAATCATCGATTACTCTGACGATGAGAAAATTATGTGAAATTTTTGGGAGAATGAATGATTTTGAAGAAAGACGGTCTTTAGCTAATAGGGCCAATCATGGACCACAACGTACAGCAAGATCGCCTGAAAACATTACTGCTGCTCAAGAAAGTGTTCAAAACAACCCATCAACCTCAATTCGACGTGATTCTAAGTCTATAGGTAACAATTTTATGGAGTCTGCAAACAGACAAACATCGTTAAGCCTAAATTTACAGAGATTACTGGCACGATTGGTTTAAATTTAATTGGGCCTGGTGAGACACATTTCGCAGTTAAAGACTTCCAGAGGCATTTTTTATTCGTAGAAGGAAATTGTTGACTGGGGTTCCTCTTGCAGAACATTAATCTCGAGGCATTTTTTGCACAGGTCGGTAGTGTAGTAATAAGTTTTCATACAAATAAGATCTAGGTGATGCAGTTTTTTCACAAAAATTTATTGAGTTAGAGAATTTCCTTTAAGAAATATGCCTGGTTGAAAGCTTTTCATATTCATTGAAAAAAAATTGTTTAATAAAACATTTCATAAAAATTTGTCGATAGAGAAAAATATCTTACTTACACCAATCACAGAGAAATGTTTCTAGAAAGACTGTTTCAGTAGAAGGAAATTATCGAATGATATGCCAGCTTGGAAAAAGAAGTCGCTCACGGGACACCTTTTGTATATTTAAATTTAGTTTTTTTTTCTTTGGTTTAGAACTCATATATTTTAAATTGGGCATTATACTTGTATATAATACTATTTGTATGTATCAAATAGTATTTACCTAATGAAATAAGTTAAAATAATATTGTTTTGCTTTTCAAAATAAAAATTATATAACGAAAGAAAAACAGTTGAAATAAACTTATATGCCGAAAATAATTATATTTAAGGAATGTACACACGTTTACTTAATTTTTTTACTTTTTTTATACTTTTTGATTCCTTTCAGCTTATTATGTGGTATAAAAATTTTATTTCATATACTACGTGTACTTCATATACGTATTGTAAAAATATCTTAAAGTATTTAAACATAAATTTGTCATTTTAATAAAGAAATATTGACTTCAATCAATTTTCTCATTAAGCAAATAGTCCTCCTTTATTTTCGCATTATTTAAGCATAAACATGTATTTTGTCCTTATTAAGTTATACATGTGCATGAAAGGACATTGAAAATAATCTCTTTATAGTCAACCCAAAGACTCCGCGTGGCCATAATCCCTGTCATGCCGAGTGTCATACACATTATTATTATTCCTTTTTTTATTGCAGTTAAGATGATTTCAGTGTTGATGACGATGGCAATGTCTGATGTCTATACGAAGTGAATTATTTGTATTGTGTTGTCATTAAAATCGTCGATGATTAAATAAATAAAAATGGTCCCCAGATACGAGTGCAAACCATTTAAATACGAAAAAGTCAAATGTAAATTTGTAATGGTAGTAATGACTACGAGTACATATTATGCAGTAGAATAATTGGTAATTTCGAGAAGGTCAGCAGTTTCGACGGCAGTTTTTACAGCGAAAATAGTTTACAAATCTAAATGGAACCTTTCATTTGAAGGTGTAATAATAAGCTCTTAGGCCAAGTATATAAGTTTTTTACATGTGAATGAGATAATTGTACAAGAAGAAAATTGCAAAATTTGCTATAAAATATTTAGTTTTCTTGCACGATTGCCTGGCGGATATTAGAATTGGCTAAGGAATTATGTCGATTTTCAATCCGAAATCACGACTTGAGATAATGTTATTACCAGCAAAATTGCCTTATTATCAGTATCACTATTTATCATCTCCACCAGCTGTCTAGATAGCCAGTCAGAAAGCAGACAAATGGATGGAAAGAGCTCAATCGCCTTAATAGGATTCTCGCCCTGAGATTCTTAGGATCAAACTGTTCTCCAATAACGTGTTACACTTTTAGTAACTTCACCAGAGGGAATAAATCTGTATATCATTTGAAGCGGAAAAATGCAACACCCGAAGGGAAACGTTTAAATCAACCATCATTTATATATATATTTACCCGTAGGTATGTATCATGTAACGCCAAAAATGGAGCTTCTAAAATACCAAGTATATTTTAAACAAATGTGTTTCATGGTTTTTTAAGTCAATTGAGCGATGTCCTTCTGTCTGGCTGACTGGAAGCCAAATACGGTAGCGGTCGTAAATCTCTATGAAACTTCTCAAAACTTTGCATAGCATAATATATTGACCTATCCGTAATGGTAGCACCCATATAAACTTACCTATTTTCCGAATTAAATTCTTCCCCTATAACTTTACATTCGCAGATTGCAGCAACTCAGTTTTTGTCCACTGTATTGGTCTACATATATAATATGTGGTAGAATTGAAGAAAATCAACCTACTGATCCTTTCTGGTAGCAATCAAACATATGACCAATTCATGACTTTAGGTTCATATTTTGTATGTACAGATGCTTCAGCTGACTGAAATTTATGTACTAATTTTATATCTGCGAAACAGTTGCTTGATTCACTGAGTTCTGAAAAAGAGAATAGAGGTCATCGCCACAGCCTTTCTGTAGAAACTGAGCGATTTATTAAAATAAATTGTGGAATGCAATTACTCAAACCTTTGCGAAGTATTTTGCACTATAACGTTTGATCCAGTTTGGAAAAAATAACTGAATTACCATGATTTCTTTCTTGTCACACCAGATTTATATTTTTCCAGATCGTAGTGGATGATTATAAATGGGACGTATAGATCTAGCTCTCTTGTCACCTCTTATGTGAATTGACTGGTACCTCCTATATGAATTTACTTTTTTGCATCTAACTCCTAACTGCAGCAACTTAATTTTTTTTATTTTTTTTAAATTTTTTTTTATTTCATTTTTTCTAATACTTCTCGCACAAATAGCCCATTTAATCCATATGTTTACACACTTCATCCAATTGTCAAAATTCCGTAAAATTTGATAGAATTTAAGCGTTTTCTAAAGTTTGGTCTTAGAATGAAAGTAATTTGTGTTGCCACGCCCCCTGATACTTCCCAAACTAATTGATTGATTTTCCAAAACTCAATCTTTTCTCTTCAGTTCTTAGTTCCATATATTTCAAGAGGGTAAAATAAAGTAAATAAGGTAAAATAAGCACTGAAATCAGTAAAATATTATGGACGTCATGAGCCATGAGAATAAATTTAGTTTCGGGAGTGAAAGTGGACTGCGTCGTCATTATCATTTTGGTGCCTTCTACACAAATTGACTGATTTATCGAAATTAATCCTTACTCCGCAGACTACAATGCCTCAAGTTCTTGTCTAATGCATAGCATTATAAAGCTTGGTAAAACAAGGAACAAATCGATTGTATAAAATATCTATTTGCCTGATTACACTTCCCTTTTTCCTGAAATTCTGGTAAATTTCCCACTGAAACACTATGGCTTTACTCCAGGATATTACATGTTTGCATTTTATCAAAGCATTACTTTGTGTGCTTAGCAAATTTCGCCTATTATTTAGATTAATCTTCGAAAGCAATTCAAAAGTTTGCGACTTCAATAATGCTAATTTATGAGGTGGATTACCTGTTCCTCATTCTCATATGTGAATGGCATACTAGTAGGCTGCTTTTTCAACATTTTCATATAAAAGTAAATCTGGAGAGTTGTTGAGAAAATTACATCACAAAACACTGACAACTGCAACATTTTCTAATTCATTCCAAATATTATATATAGATAGTGTTGCACTATATTTGGCTACATAACTGGGCTCTTATTCCCACAGTTCGTTGTCATTTTAAAGAACTGAGTATTCTGTTGACTTTAATGGATTAATTAAATATTATCTCATTACTTCGAAGTACTACGTAAAACTAAATTCCGTTCACTATAACGCTAAGGTTTTTAGATATATGAAAAAGTATTTTACTTAGAAAATTAGATCGCTATAGGCGAGTATATTCTTTTTTCTCCTGACATACATAGCTGTTTCGTAACCGAAATCCATTGCCCACAACAAAACAAATCCTCTATAATATATACGATCCAAAAAGTTTTAGAAGTAAAGAAAACAACAAAATCGTATTGTACATATATTGGCAAAGAAATATCGCAATTCATTTCATTTTTTTTAGAGGACGCCTCCTTACTGGCCCTCCATTACAGGTTCTTCCCATACAAATTAATAGATTCACCGAAGTTCGATTTTATCCCTGTAACTTCTAATTTCTATATTGCAGAAGCCAAAATTGTTGTAAATGATGTTGCTTCATAATGTCTGATGCAAACAAATCAAGGCATTCGAGCACCTCCCGACCGATTTAACACATATATTCTTAAATTCATATCTCCGTTAATTAATTGGGTGGTACTACCGCGCTCGCCACGGTATTACACATACAAATTTAGCAGAAGATGGTGATATATCTATTATTTTTCAGCGGAGAACTTCCGAAAGTTATAACTTTCCTTTTGTGCAACAACGCTTTACAACGCTCCTTGTGGCGCCTTTCACGCTTTCAGAGTAAGGCAAAATTATGTTGATTGAAGATATATAAATGTCGTTCAACTGACTGATACTTTTGCACTGATTTTCATTTCCGTTTCAAAAGTAAAGTTAAATAAAACGTATATAAAGCTAAGTATGATTTCGATGAAACTTTTATTTCATTATAATGCTTGGACCTTGCCATTATGTATGAAATGCAATGTCATTTAAATGTGCCACCTTTGGATTGGTTGCGGCAACGGTTCCATTTGAGGTAGTTTCAGTCGGTATCTCGGCGACAACTTGACGAATGTTGGTTTTCAAATGCTGCAACGTTTGGGGATTATTAGCGTAAACACGTTCGGTCGTGTTGAGTGGCTCATGGCTCCATCTCGTTGAAACCACATATTGTTCAGCTCATAATTTTGAACTGTAGGTCTAAAAAAAGTCGGTTATCATATAGCCATAACGCTCTGAATTGTCGGTAACGGTTTCTCCAACCTCATTTTCGAAAAAATTCGGCCCAACGACACCTCCAAACCATAATGCGCACCAAACAGTCACATTTTCAGTTCACTTTTTCGGATGCTGTGGCTTTTCTACAACAACGTCTGGGTTCTCCAACCCCATATGCGACAATTTTGTTTGTTGACGTAACCAGCGAATTAGAAATAAGCTTCATCGCTGAAGACAATTTTGATCGATTAATCAGCATTGAAAGCCTGTTGATTTAACACCCAATCGGCATATCTACATCGTTGTAAATGGTCGTGGTAAATGGTCTTTAATTGTTGCGTAAGTTGACTTTATGCGGATACAGGTGGAAATCCAAAGCAAAATTCGCCATAATTAGCCGTAAGAGAGGCCCAAATGCTGAGAACGCCGTAGAATCGACAAATTCAAATTATCCAGCACACTTTCACAGACAGAAGCGATATTTTCGGCATCGCGTACATTGCGATAATGCACTGGCATGACCACATATGTAGCACTTCAAATCTCTCCAAATTTCCTTGTAATCTTGTCAAATTCTTGCACAGTAGGTGGATTATAATAAGGACAATTACTCCGTAATGCCAGAAAAGTGCCAACGTTTGACTCACCTCTTTTGTAGTAAGTTTTAACCATTTTTGTGCATTCTTCGGTTAAACGATTCATATTCGTAAATGGCAAAGCTTTCACTAAATAAACAACACTTCAGATGTTGGATATTTAACAGCCGACAGCCTGGCCAGACTGGCGGTTTTGAAATCACTAAATGGTATTTCCCCTCACTAACCATGTATTTCCCCTCAATGTTAGAGGTAAAACATGAATTTTAGTTTATTTTTTCCTCAATATTATTAGGAAAGTGCTTCCAATCTATGTTGGAAATGCTGAAGCTCCATTTGTTTAAAACAAATCGCCTATGAATTGCTATCCGTATTTCCACAATATTAAGTTATTAAGGCTTAGCAGTTGCTACGTGTTGCATGTTATTAATATGTTGTTCATAATACATGGACTGTAGGGCACAAATTGCGTTGTTCTATCAAAAATCTGCAAAAATCAGCAAAGAGATTATTATTCCCATAGCCTCATATTCCTGTACGTTCATTTGTATGTAACACGATGGCAATGACATTTCACGATATACACAGTCAGTTTGCAAATATGGATTTAAAAGCACAAAATGTCGATGTGTTTTTATTTTTGAACACTACAGCTCTCGTCCAATCAGCGATGAAACTAAAAGCGTACAACGTTTAATACTTGATGTTATTTAATTTTCATTTTCGTCCCATTTCGCTGTTTTTTTATTTTGTTTCATTTCTCTTGAAGGCAATTAAAACTTTACTATCTGACATTCGTTTTATAACTTAAGCTAAGAGAATTTGTATCATGTAATTGATTAACAATAAAAACAAAATGTCGAATTTGGTTTATTCAAATGCACATACAAAAGTACTGGAACGATGGAGCAGCAACCAAAAGCACAATGTATTCATCAGCCACTGTGGCGGAAAGTAGAATGTCGTTATTTGTTGTAATTGCTTATTCATTTATTCAAAATGATGTTTTTATGGCCTGTTTTTATTCGCAACAACTGTTGTACATCCGCACATCAAAGTCATCACTCAGCCAAAAGCTACAATTTGTCTAGTAATCTGTTTTGAGTTCAGAGCAAGACGGCGTACAGCATGCAATAAGACAAGCACAGCGCAGAGCAAGGACATGTTTGAGGATAATGTGTCAAATGGATTTTGTTTTGTTCCGTTAGATAATCTGTTTTTGGAGGATTTATTTTTCATTGGAAAATTAATGCTTATTTTATGCACTGCAGCAGAAAAATGTCTAGTACGGGAAGTCTAATATTAATTTTAAACAATTTTATTTTCGTGACTTGGACTTAATGTCAACATTACTAAATTTATGCAAGCTGGCTGTTTGTAGACTTTGCTTAGACACTGATTTACTTATGATTGGTTCCATTTAGTAATAAAAAATGGAGGAACTAAAATTCTCATGCCCCATTTTGACTTAAGGGAAATGTGATTACACAATATCCATTAAAAGGAATTTCACTTTGCAATGTTTTAGCGAGAACAAAAAAATTGTCGTCCTCTATTCTTTATTACAAAATAGTGCGACAGAAAAAGACTTTCACTATTAAAAATAAAACAATGATAAGCAAAATGTGTAGTTTTATGTCATAGGAAAAAAACTGTGCAGAACTGACCTACGATACATAAACTTTCAATTTGAGGGGTGGTAGAAGAGGCGTGATAAACTGCTAGGTTCTTATCAAAAAAATTACTGGATTAAAGCGCAATGAAAGAAGCAGATTACAGCTTTTCACATTCTTCTAGGAATCATTAATTTTTGCTAAATCGGCCAATTTATATGTTCAGAACCTTAAGGAGCGTGACGATATAGTTCATCTTTATTCGCAGAATTAAGTTTACTAAGCGTCTGGTGCGTATTAAATTATATTTATTTTAGTCCAATTGAACGCAATTGGCGCAAACAATTGGCAAACATTTGATTTAAGAATTAAAAATCATAGAATAAAAATAAAACTCAGATAAATCGACCAATTTGTATGGAAGGTACGAGAAAGGGTACGGTTAGTCCCAGGACTAACTTAATTTAATTTAATTCAGTACAATCGCTTGGAAGACAATTTATGGGTTAAATTTGTGACTTGTGTGCAAGGTACCAGAAGAGGATGAGAAACACTCTCAAGTTTTCATTCTTATAGCTAAATTTATCAAATGCTTAAGGCATGCCAAATATATGACTGAATTCTACACAGCTGTTTGAATGATCTAAACCTACGATCACTTAAACCGATCACTTGCATGGGTGGCACAGAAGGCGCATATTTAGCGGGCCAAATTACAATTTTTGGCGAGGATTACTAATCACGAGAACTGGCAATAATTTAAGTTGCAACAGTCTACAAATTAAGAGTTCCAAGGAAAAAATTGAATTTAAAAAAATTTGTGCAGGACGTATTAAAAGTTATTGGTCGATGTAGCCCAGTTACAAAATTCCAGCTACAATTTGGTAAGATGTTATGCCCTGCCCACTTTTAAGAAGTTTGAGCAGAATTTTACGGTAATTGTGAAATACATTTTGTCGAAACATATTTGATACGTTGTACTCTTTTAAACACACTTTCTGGATGTTGTATTTTTGTCGTATAGAACGGTATGTGAGTATATATATGAAAGTGTAAAAAACATATAAATCGCAGGGCATAAAGGGCCAAATTTTTTTAAAAAATAGTGTACATTAAAAAGAAAAAAATCCAAAATATCTTAACTTTTAATAAAAAAACATTTTAATTTTATTCACACTATCACCCAACATCTTTTTGGGTGTAGTAAAATTCTGCGAAGTGCCAGAGGAGGTGTGTTAATGCATCATAAAATAACCAAAATTATAACTTATTGAACTTGATTGGTATAACTTATTTAAATTTAAATTTATTTATCGTGTTCTGCTTAGAGATTCTCAAATTAACAGATCTTTATGTGTTGCATCGTAAAGGTCGTGACACTTTAGATGGTTTTGTTCCGCAGAACTACTTTTAATAAATCAAGTAGTTTTGACGCTAGATACTAAATACCTCATTGTTCAGTCAAAATTTCAGTTGCTTGGTCATTACTTGTTGTTTCTATATGTGTAAAATTTAAATTTATTTATTTATATCTAAAATTTCTTCCATTTTTCACCGATTAGAAGATATAGTTATTTCATATTAAAAAATGTTTCAGACATAACCTTATGATAATAAATTCCAAGTTGGCTTAATATAATCGCTGCAAAAAATTGGGGGAAAAAATCTGTTATCCATATATTTGAACATCAATCTTCTACAAACCCGAAGATTTGGACAATAATTTGCAGGACATAAACCTGATAACAAAATATTTGAGTTGCTGGTAGTAATGTCCACCGAGACATTAAACAATGTAATATTTACCAGAACAAAAATGTCATATGGGTGAACGAACGGGACGACGAAAGCGTCCATTGGTTAGGCTTGACACGCGCATTCGGTTACACACTGGCAGTACAAAAACAAGAGAGAAAAAATAAGTGGAATCAATTGAATATTGGCGACAACAGAAACATTATAAGTAGATAGATTTAAGAATATGCTCCTGAAATGTCCTGACTCTTTATAGAGAGGCTATCTCTATCCGGTTGAGATATCTTCTAGAACTACCAAGCGGAATGGCATGACATCGAGTGTGGATTTGTAGCTATACGAGTATATTCACCCGAACGTATGAAAAAATACATCATTCGATCCAGCAAAAATGTATCATGAAGTGTTTAAAGTGCAAAAAGCCTTCTGATCAAATGTGGTTTTTTGCTTTTATGTCGACTGAGCGATATTCGTCCGTCCAGGTAGTTAGTTAGTTGGCCGGCTTGCTTATAAACGGTTAAATGTCGTAAGACTTCTCAAAACTTGGCAAAGCCTAATTGTCACATCGCAGCGGATGTCTGTAAATGAGCTATATTGAGTCTCCCCTTATGTTCCCACCCAAACTAATCGACAGATTTACCAAAATTCGATTTATTTCTCGTAATTCCTCATTCGTAGATCGCACGAACATGAATTTTTGTCCATTGTATTTGAATAGAAAGGGAAGTCGATGATTAGGGTGGGAGCGCGGTATCGATGCAGATTGAGGAAAGTGCCATAATAATCTGCGATAATCGATAATGGACTTTCTTGAAAATTTGTAGAGTAGCTTGTAGACCGTATTTCGTAATTGAGGCAATCTTCTTGTACCGCTGCGAAAACAAATCGACCAGATGAGGGTTTACAAAATATACCTCGAATAAAATAATTTTCCAAGAGATATGAGAAACTATTTAGTAGCTATTTAAAACGAAAGCAGTTAAGAAAGAGGTTAACTTCAATTCAAGGTAAGCTTTTTTGGCGAAGCTGTGATGCGCTTAAAGCTTGAGATGTTTCAAGTAACAGATTTTTGGTTTTCATTTTAGGGCAGTTACAAGCGCAAATTTGTATCATTCATTAAATATTATCTAACTTTTATATTATTAATAATTCAGAAGTTTAAATGTGCACAAATTTGTTAACATGAAAGTAAAATTTGATTTAATGTTACAGTAAGTTGGTTCGTACTTACGTTTGCAAATTCATTTTTAACATGAAGTTCGATAATAAAAAATAAGTATAAACACCACATTATCACAATATCAATTTATTATTGATAGATCATGCCCATACAAATGACCGATTAATAACTTTTATGTTCTTAAAGTAACAGCTTTCTTTTCGACGGAGACAAATTTGGTACATATTCAGAGATTGGCAAAGTGGGATCTCTGATTGTTTGCATTGCCGTAGCCGTTCTGGAACCTCTCATACATGTTAGCCAGTTTTCCAAAATTAAATCTATCCTAAAAAATGTCTAGACTGTAAAGAAATTGTCAAAATACCATCAAGTATACAAGCCCCTTCTGGTACTCCCACAGATTCAATCCATATCGTACATAATTCTAAGTTGCATATCTTTTATTCTGAACTGAATGCAATTAGCACCAAGCATTCAGTAAATTTAATTGTACTAATGAAATCCTTAGGCTACCATACATGAGAGTACAAGTAGTTTAATTTGGCAAAGATCAGAGATATATCTGTACTTTCTAGAGGGCTAGAGAAATTTACAATTTTGCTTATTTTATTGTGTTTTAATTTGGAGTCCTTTCTATATTTATATATCTATATATGTGAATTTCGAAAGAATGTTGGATGAACGTACGAATATGTATAAAGTCAGTTCACCTGACTGAATTACATTTAGGCTTAGCGCCCTTGCAGATGTTGGAATGCCTTTGATGCGGATACAAAGCAAAATAATTTTTTTTATTGCGCTGATTTTGGAAGATAAAATCAATGAGACCCAGGAAAAATTTGCCGAAACCTCTCATGATAGATTCGGCGTTGATAGCTTCGTTGCGGAGACGGTTATGATAACAAAAAGAAATAGATAGAACAGCTAAATTCTAATTAAAACATGAAATACCGTATTGGTTGCATACGTATTGTTAAGTAGATGGCATGCTTCCAGTACTATAGACGTGGGTGTGAACCACGCTTTTAACAGAGTCTTAAAATATCATCTAAAACTAGCCTAACAATGTTAATATAAAATAAATAAGTCCATATGGAATTTTTAAATATACCTTCGCTCGATATCGTTTTACGTTGATATAAAAATGTGAGTTTCACCACTTCTGGTGAAAGAAAAGAAGTAAAATTATAACTTTCTGAAGTCCATAATTGTAGGGAGACTTCTAGGCTACTGCAGCTTAGACATTAGGAATTACATCAATAAGATAAGGAATTACAGAATAAGATCAGAACAAACAATTTTTGATATCAAAACGATGTAATGCATAAACATCAATTCGGTTTCAGAAGAGGTCATTCGATTATTAACAATTAAAAAGAGTACCGAAATTAATACTGGAGAACAAGCGAGGTAGAAAAAATACGGGAGTAATTTTGCTTGACGCTGAAAAAAACATTTTACTTCATTTGGCATAATGAAATTACCTTGGAGTTAAACGAATTCAAATTGCCGATCTACCTGTAAAAAACTATCAAGTGTTTTTTACATTACAATACATTACAGAGTATTTTCTGTATAGATTAACAAGGGAGTATCGATTTTGAGAACGATTCCTGCAAGAGTTCCACAAGGATCAATATTATCTCCAATGATTTATTCGATTTTCACCTCCGATTTTAAAGCTAACAAGAACCAATCAGTAGAATTTTACGCCCACGATTCTGCTATTATACCTAGCGGAAAAGTGTCCAGTGCAATTATTAAAAGAATGGAACAAACATTGCTGTCAGCTCAAAAGTACTTTGAGCACTGGAAAATGAAAATTAACCACAATAAAACACAAGCAATAATACTTTCTTTTAACAAGTCATTCAAGAGAATACCAATATAGTTGCACAGAATTCTTAATACTACCATAAATCTCCAAGATTCACTGAAGTACTTAGGTATATATTTTGATAAAAAATTTAACTTTACTAAACATTTAACTACATATGTGCGAAGGCGATTGGTTGTGGAAGAGCATTATTTCCATTTTTAAATAAAAAGCCTAAATTAAACTGTAAAAGTATAGCGATAATGTATAATATGTGCGTAAGGCCAATAATGACGTATGGACGTCAAATTTAGTATCCAAATACTGCAAAGACAAACCTCAAAAAATTACAAATTATTTAAATTAAAACCTGAAGAAAATTCAAAGTCTACATCGGAGATATTCCACTAATAATTTACATTATAACTACAATCACAAAATGCTCATCATCGTATTCCAAGAATTAACAAAAAGATTGGAAGATAATTGCAGATCATTACACTTTGTAGAAATAAGAAATTTATACAATTAATTAAATATTTCAACTTCTTCTCGGAAGTTCTTTAAATATATTCTATTAAAATTTCTCTAAATATTAAAAGGTTTTTTGCTATCTTTTTGCCTTAATATGTCGTAAAATAGCTTTCCTGTATACTTTTTGCTGCAATACATTACAATACAATACATTACCTGCTGTGATGATAGTAAATAAATAATAAATAAATAAAAACATGACAATGCCGCATATACTAATTTTAAAACTCTGTCGTGTCAAATTTCAAACTTGACTA
>JAHXMU010026239.1:2059599-2102506 GCA_019455685.1 Philornis downsi
TCATGTTATAACAATTGAAAGCAATACCTAACTGCAATCAATAAGAGAATGCATACAATAAAACGTAGTACATCTCTTGCCAAGAGGTACCTTAACAATTTGTTTGAATTCACATTTACTTCCACTTACTAACGCGATTGATTTTTTGCTTGCTCTAATTATGGCCAAATGCCAAAATTATAAGGACGAAATCAGGTTTTAAAAACTAAAATTTATCGCTGCTTAATTTAATTCATTTGCGCGTCGGTATGTGCCAAAATGCCAAAAGATTGATACTTGCTTAACATTTGATTTGGCTCGACTTCAGTTGCAAACCATTAGAACCAACATCCTTGGCGCAGCACTACGTGAATGTGTGCAAGAATGCTGCTGGTGGAAATGCCACTACTGCCAGCCAACCTCTTCAATTCGATAATCATTTTATTGTACTTTTGCTAGGTGTGAGATTGTCTTTCGCCTTGTGTCCGTGCTGGTGTGTGCGCTTGTAATCACCGACAGTCCTCCATAAGTTTCCTTACAATTTGAACGTGATTCATTGCCAACTAATTGCTAAAACATGAGAAATCAATTTGAAAGTCGTATTTTTTGCATTATTAGAATGTTGAAAGCTTTATGGTCCGATGGGTGGGTGTGTTTTCCTATCCTCAATCAGCGTTATTTCATTTTTTTTCAATGTCATAAGTATGCTATGCTTTAAGATTGCTGGGAAAATTATTGGCAGCTTAAGTGGCCATTATGGAGAAAAACTTGACTTTTTCTTGCGTCTTGTCTTGGTGTGATGGTTTATTTTTATTCTATTTTATAGGAAGTTTGATACGGAATTCTATTATATAGATGCAGGCCATAAATAATTTAGGCAAAAGAAGACCCACAATAATGAAACCAATTGATAGTATATGTTTCTACGTGATCATCACAAAATTTTGTAACAGAATTTATTATGTGTTCTGGACGTTAGCAAGTAGAAAACATAAACATAAAAACTAAATTAGGTGGGTGCTAGAAAGGAAATATAAGGAACATTAACAAAATGTTCCACAAATCCGGAAAAATAACAGAAATAACTGGCTTACATGGCTCCAAAAACCAAAATTTTAATAAGTGACCGATGATCAAATGGGATATTTGTCACGACATACCGACTCATCAAATTATTATCAAGTTTTAAACCAAGAGATAAAAAACAATGCCTGTGCTCCACTGGCTTTGAAGGTTTTCAACTTAAGCTGTTTAATAAATTTCACATCAATTATTTCAAATTGATATTGCTGGCTACTGTGCTCGTGATTAATGCAACGAACAATGTGAGCTTGCGAAAACCCCTATTGGTTGAACTTGCCTCTCATCTACAATCATACATTCTGACGATATTTATACATTATATATTTATTATCCATTCCAGTTTATTGTATCGCCTTAAGGGAAGGCCTCGTCGATGTAATCCAATTATGCCAGAAAATAGTCCAAAGCATTTTTCAATTTCGTTTTCTGAAGAAGACTTCATTTCTCGCCCGAATTCTCCTTTATGTCTTTTATCAACTGAAAGTGGATACGTCGAAGTGCAATTTGAGTTTTCGGCAGAGAAAAACGTTAGCCAAAGTAATATCAGGTGAATACGCTGGTTTTCTATGTTAATGGTCAGAAATTCATTCACGATAACAAGCTTTTGGGAAGGTACGTTATAGCAGAATAAAAACATGGATTTTTCTTTTCACAAATCTGGCTTTTTTCGACGAATCTTTTCTCTCAAATGCCTTATAATACCCATATTATTTTCTTTATATGTCATCTGACCTTCTGGAAAGAATTTCAAATCAACTTGATTTTCGACATTCAGTTTCCATGTCAGACTCATAAACTCATGCCTCATCACTAGGTATATGTGTTTTATGAATGTGGGCCGGAATTGACTCGTTCCTGCATGTCTTCAGCAACTTGTTTAGTGTTTCAAATAACTTCATGTATTTCGGAGCAACAACTCAGTTTACAGGATGTCCGTCGGGAAGGTATGCTATTTTGTTTTGCCGTCATGTTGGTAAACACTAGTCTTGACAGTTCATACTTGGAAGTCGTGAAGTAGAGACGTGGCAAATTTATTATGGAAAAATATTCAATAAACCAACGTGTTTTAACCGTTAAAACATTTTATCAAAGCCAGTCATCGATTACTGTGAGGATGAGAAAGTTACGTGAAATTTTTGGGAGAAACAACGTGCCAACAAGACACTATTTATCGTGTAATGAATGATTTCTGTAGCTTATTGCTGCTCAAGGAAGTGTTCTACACAATCCATCAACCTCAATTCGATGCCGTGCTCAGGAGGTTGACCTTCAAAGAATAACTTTGGCCACAATTTTGCACAAGGATTTGCATTTGTTTTCATTTAAGATTCAGTTAGCACAAGAACTTCTTCCACAAGACCATTTACGCTGCCGTACACATGCCAATAGGATGTTACAGCTCGCCCATGACAACCCCGAATTTCATGAAAAAATCATAATGAGTGACGAGGCACATTTTCATTTGAATGAATATGCGAATAAACAGAATAGTCGGTTTTGGGCAATGGAAACCCTTAAATTATTTATCAGTCACCTTTGCATCCATTAAATGTGACAGTCTGTTGTCCAATTTGGTCAGGAGGAATCATCCGACCTTACTTCTTTGAAACTGAAAAGGCGTAACGGTAACTGCCAACGGAGAACGATATCAAACATGAAACTTGAAAACTTTTTAACGCCATAACTGAATGCTTTGGGCTTGATTAATATGTGGTATCATCAAGACGGTATCACATCGCATACAGCCAGGATTACAATGGAATTAATGCGAGACCTCTTTCCACAACAAGTTATTTCAAAAATGATGATGTTGATTGGCCTCCACGGTCGCCTGATTTGACTGCTTCGGACTTCTTTTGGTGGGTATGTCTGAAAAGCAAGGCTTATGCAAACAAACCAGAAACGCTTGAGCAACTCAAACAAAATATTCGTGATGAAATTAATGAAATGCCGCGTGAAGTGTGTGAGAATGTAATGAAAAATGTGTTCAAAAGTGCTCGCATTTGTGAGGCTAACAGAGCCGGATATTTATCTGATATTGTATTCCATACATAACTGCCGACATTAAATAAAACATGTATCAATATAAGATCCATTCTTTTTCATTTAATCAAAAATTATATACAAACAAAGCAGTATACCTTCCCGACGGACACCATGTATTTTTAAACAATCATGTGAAATTCTACAAAATTTATTCATGGGACACAGAAAGTTTAGCGGCTATCTCTCTTAAAAGTAAAACGCTGAAACCTGTCACCATCTTCTTCAATTTATCAATATTAGCTTGAGTTGAAGATATTGATGGACGACCAGAACAAGGCAAATCTTGATTGCTTTTGAATGCATGATGTATTTGATTCAGCAATGTGCCACACGAAATTCTATTTTCAACAATTCAATACAATTCAATTCAAATTCAAAATTCATATGAGATCTTAGAAAGTAAATAAATTGTTGATCGCCATAAAAATCTGTATTCACTGAATCATTTCCACCCGTCCCCGTATCTTTAGAGATCAGGGTAGAAGCCGCACCGCTGATAAAGCAGGCTGAAATTTGAACACAAATATTTTGTAGTAATCGGCCTATTACAAAGTTAGCAATTATGCAAAAGCGGACCAGCAGCGAACCAGTGCAGAAATTTGAGTCAGCAGAATTGACTTGCATATGCAGGGTTATCCATTTAGAGGTTCCAAACTGCCGGCCTGTGAAGGATGCCAGCTGTTAAATACCTGTCATCTAAATTATAGTTTATTTAGTGGAAATTTTGCCATTTACGAATATGGATTGTTTAACAACCGAAGAATGCGTAAAAATAGCTGAAACTTACTACAAAAGTGGTGATTCAAACGTGAGCACTTATCGTGCATTACGGGGTGATTATGGTCGTCATTATCGACATACTGTGTAAGAGATTGCAAGCGCCACATATGTGGTCAGGCCTGTGCATCATCATCATCATCGCACTGCCTAAAATACCGCTTCAGTTAGTGAAAGTGTGGCGCAATCCGAATTTGAATTCAGAGTGCTATGGTCGTATGATAATCGACTTTTTTTGCCACGAGCCACACAAGGTTACAAATTTTGGCTTTATTGCAGGAGAAGTTTCCAGAAACCATAATTTCTTTTTGGCGACATCAATTGGCCGCCAAGATCATGCAATTTGGGGCCGCTAAACCTCCTTTTGTGGGATTACGTCAAAGAGTGTGTTTGCGCGGACAATCCCTAAGCGTTGGAGTATTAAAAACCCAAAATTCGTGAAGTTATCGCCGTAGTGCCGCCCGAAATATGCGAAAAAGTGGTCGAAAGCTACCTCAAGAGTATCCACTGCTGCAACCAATTCAAAGGAGGTCATTTAAATGACATTGTATTTCGCACATAGTCTTAAGGTCCAAGCGTTATAAAGAAATAAAAGTTTGACCGAAATCGTAGCTTTATGTGTGTTTTTTTTAACTTGACCTTTGAAACCGACAAATGGATAACCCGGTACATTCACATTTTCACACCTTCATACGAAGGAATGAATGTATATATTTGATGGCGGGAAAGATTAAACGCCCAGAAAGAATTGTTTAATGTACCGAGTATTCTTAAACAAAATGTGTTTTATGTCTACATATATCAGTTAATACTTACTTAGTAGGCACTAGTACCATAGATTTTTGGTTCATTACGAGTATACTGATTTATAGCTTTCTGTGAAACTTGAGAACAATTGAAAGGAACCACATCCTCTCTAGTACCTCAGACACAAATGAGGGACTTGTATATTTTCAGCTTCATATCTTTCTAGTGAATGTACTGAATTCAGTTAAAATTTGTACACTCCGTGCGAACTTGTCGAACTATACTAAGTTCTGAAAATGAAAATATTAGAAAAAGAAGTCATCGCCACCTGCGTGCTATAAAAATTGATCGATTTATTGAAATTTAATTTTTTTTTTTTGCTGTAATCCCGCGACTGCGTAGGCTTAAATATTTGCCAATTATATTGAGTTATTTGCTTGCTAAAATATATAAAATCGACCGGAGAACCAAACAATCTTCAAACTACCAAATTTAACCTAATATTCCTTGATTAATGACCGATCTTGGCGCGATAATTAGTATACGCTACTATCGTTTGCGTAATCGCATATTCAACTCTCGATGGACACCACAACTACCGATCTTTGAGTGGTGGTCACTTCGATGTGTCTGACGAACACTTCAGGTAATCAATTAATCGATAAGTCTAGTAAATGATTCTCAGTCTATGACTTTCAGAATTCTCATTACATTATATGTGCCGTTGAGAATGTGAAGAACTATACATATGACCAAAAATAGAATGCATGTAATCTAACTGAAAGTGAGAAGATCTCCCACATCGGGGGAATTTGTTTATTAACAGATTCATATCTTTCATTCAGGTGCACTAAATTAAGTATAATTCACTGGACATCAGGCGTTTATTCAATGTAGATCTTTGAATAAATCAATTTTGCTCCTACACTTTCCAGGCGAAAAACTTCAGAAAAATATATTTTTTTATTTATTTTATTGTGCTTCAATTTAGAGTATTCTTAAAACCAATTGATTTACTACTCGCCTTCTGGCACCCCTCAAATTTTTGTCCTAGCGGAAAAGGCCGTCTGGTGAAGATCAGTTTACCTCATTAAATTTCTTTACCGGCTTTTAAGATATTTGTTGGAATAAAATTCAGCCCAACAAAACACAATGAATGATGACTCGTTGCGGATTCCGTGATAAATCCATCTTTTCTTTTTGATTGCGATAAAAACTGTTATTTATATTTGAATTTTATTTTTATCATTAGGATAAGTAAGAGCAAAGAATTTATGTCTTTTTATACTATTATTATTTTATAATTTGATATGGTAAAAACATAACATCTATAAGCAGGCATACAAACTAACAAATACCTTTTGGCCAATTGTGTTTCATGAGTTTCTAAGCTGGTAGATACGATCCTTATTACAATTTTCAAAAATTTGGTACAAGCTAATGTTTTTCTAGATAGTAACCACGGATTGAAAATGGGCTATCCCACATCAATTTATAAATCTAAAATTTCTTGTGCAATCTGAAAACAAACGATCTGTTGTCGATGCGTCTTGTATTATCTCCTATGCGAACGGACGATTTAAACCAAATACGAGGTGTGTGTAAAAAATATGGTGAATTTCCAAATTTCGCGGGCTACGTACATTCGACTTTCGGTTATTATTTTTTTTATGTTGGTACACTCGTCTAGAAGATATGTTGGCGGCTTTGTCCATATGGCATGTTTAGTTTGTTTGCCAAAAGCATAAATACAAGTAAGGCAATCGTCGCAAAATGCCATCCTTTCATGGGTCTCTTCAACTTTGGGAACAGGAAAACGTCGCAAGGGGCCAAATCTGGTGAATACGGTGGCTGGCCAAATAATATCTCACAAACAAAGATGAGTGATACAAAAGCCATGCATTTTTTCCACAATTCCGGCCATTTTTTCGTATTGCTTCAGGCAAACGGCGCACAACTTCAAGGTAATACTCTTTATTTATCGTTCGACGTTGTGTTAGGAACCCCTGCTGCACTACGCCATTGTAATCAAAGAAAACAGTGCGCAAAACCTTGACATTTGATCGAACTTGGCCGACTTTTTTGGTCTTGGTTCTCCTGGACTCTTCCATTGGGGCAATTGGGCTTTGGTTTCGATGTCATAACCATACTCGTATACCCATGATTCGACACCAGTTATGACCATTTTAAGTAAATCTGGATTATCGTTGACGTCGTTCAACAAGTCCTGAGCGATGCTCATGCTATGTTGTTTTTGGTCAAAATTCAGCAATTTTGGAACGAACTTCGCTGCCACTCGCTTCATGCCCAAAATTTCAAAAAAGATTGAATAGCATCAGCCAACCGATCTGCCGACATCCTCAGCAACTTCTCTAACTGTGATTCAACGATTCTCCATAACAATTTTTTTCACTTTCTCAACATTTTCATCGGCTGTTAATGTGCTGGGGCGTCCAGAACGAGCGTCCTCATTCAAGTCTTCTCGACCTTCTGTGAAAAATTTGTAACACCTGTAAACATTTTTTTTTGTTTTGACTCAGACCACTCTCACCGTATGCTACTGTCAATATTTCAAGTATTTTTGAGCACTTAATTCCATTTTTTACACAAAATTTGATGGAATTTCTGTGATCCATTTTCTTCGATAGCAGAAAATCGCCGAACGCGCAAAAAACTTGTCTTATTTATGGCTCTCACCAACAAACTAAACATACTCTATGGATAAAACCGTCAACATATCTTCGAGACGAGTGTACCAGCATAAAAACAAAATCAAAAGTCTAATGTATGTAGCCTGGGAAATGTGAAAATTCACCTTTTTTTGAACACACCTCGTATGCTTAGGTTCATATCTTCCACCTGGGTTTACTAAATTCAGTAAGCTTTGATAAACGTTAACGGTTTGCTGAGTCTGGGATTAACTGAGGAAGAATTCAATGTTATCCATGTAGCCTTTAAAAGGATAAAGGCTTGAATGCACTTTGTGCTTTGATTTGCTCTATAATTCTTGGAAAATTTTGGGAAAATGGACCGTCCAAACACTCTGTGTTTCGTAACTCTCATACGATCGAAACTTTTTGTCAGTAGCATTTAATGTAATGATTGGTAAAATGCGAAAAAGTCGATTCAATGACTCCGCCATTCATGGCACCGACCATTCAAATTACCTAATTTATCCTATATAATCCCCGCACATCTTCTTGCACTCCATATACTTTTGCATCAACGCAATAGGAAACTGAGTGAAGACATGTTTTATTCTTAAAAGTGTTGATGGGATAAAAATAAATTTTAAAAAAACAGTGCTAATTTCGACCAAACACAAATGTTTTATAGTGAGAACAATTTAAGAATACTGCTATGCAACTCGGATCACTATCTTTTATGAAATTTCGAAACTCGTCATTGTTATATAAGTGGGCGTGTCAAAAGTGGCCACCGCTCATACAAAATGTACCGAATTTGGAAGATTTTCTAGCCATTTTTTTATATCAATTCGATATCAATATCCACAATTAGAGCTAGCTTTTAAACAGACTTAAGGCTTGGGATAGGTCTTTTACTTAGGAATTATGTTGATATATTGCATTTGGTTAGCGATAACATTTTCCAATATTATATATTTTGAGCACTGCTGTGTTATTATGAATACATTTGTCTAACAGTAACATTTAAATCTATTGGCATTTACTGTACATATGCGAATATTTATAAATTATGTTATATTTGTGTGTTTCTTTTTGATATAAATCATCTTGGAACTGTTTCAAAATATTATTTATTTTACTTAACGAACTATTTATACATGGCATCAGTTGTTTATATTTTGAAATATATCTAGACACAGCTGCTGCTGCGAAAGTGAATTCTATGAATTTGTTCTTCTTCCTCTCTGTTGAGTGTTTAAATTCCGGCTTTCCTGTTTCCATGAAATGCACAAGTATTCTGCCCACCATTTATGTGGGGAGGATTGGGGCATGTTTATTATAAGAAAACATTATGTAGAAGTTTTCAAAATTACATGTATTATATTTAATGTATAACGCAATCTTATACATACATATGTATGTCAGTCCTGACGCATAAGCAACCATAAATGTGCGTTTGCAATGTTACTTTTTTGTAGGAGAGCTACTGATGATATTTCGGTAGATATATCTTGTCGAGATTGTGACATGACTATGGCACTTTTGTTTTGTTTTACGTTAACGGAAGGAAACGCTCCTGCTCCCTCTCATACACCCAACAACAAGTTGGTCTTTGCTCTTCCTATTTGCAGGAATATGATTGCATTAATGGCAGCGGTCTAAGACACACAGTGGCCATTACAGCGGACTAATTGGAAAATGTATAACAACGGTATGTTGAAATAATTATAATAGATATAATTAACTTTCCTATTAACAGTGAAGGCAATTAATGATAATATTCTAGATTGCATTTTCTGTCATTATATGTGTAATAAACTAGACGAAATAATTGCAATCATAACAAAAACTTATGGATCATAATAGAAGGAATGGCATCATAACTAGAATTGGGGATGTTATAACCATGCTTTTTTGACATTCATTTCATATTTGATCTTCAGTTTTTCAAATAGACCAAATGGGCAAACTCTTCTGATTTTGTTAAAATTTATCACATTTTGGGTTTTCATTTGATTGGGACTCAAGTTTAGTAGAGCAGCAATATTTCTTGCTTCAAGCATCAAGTTAAAGCTGAAGAACACAATTTCAAATGTGACAAAGAAACTGATGCTACTGTGATTATTCAAGCTATAATAAGTTCGAAACAGAATATTTGCTGAAGAAACTTTTAGAATGTTACAGATAGGTTTTGGCGAATAGACTTCACTCTAAAGAAATGTTTACAACTACCACAAAGAATGCGAAAAAAAGGCGGGAACTTGCTAAAGATTAACTCCACCCCTTGTCTGATGAAAGTCGATTTCAACAATCCCAAAATAATGTTATTTCAAACAGGCTAGTTAACTCCATTTTCAAAGATATTTTCAGTTTCAGACGGTTCAAATTTTCGTTGGCAACAAAACGCAAAATTATTTTCGGGAAAAACCATCGCGTTAATGTCTGTAGAGAGATGATTTCTATCACGATATGAAATGCATTATTATGAGAGACGGCACATGGATCTATGCTTGTGATCCGAAGGCGATCGACTGAATATCGTGCCAAATGTGAAACAAGACCAAAAAGATTCTTTGAAATTGCTCCTCGATTATCGTTCTGTGTTGCATTACGAGTTTTCTCCCCCGGGCCAAGCTGTTAACAAGAAATAATATCTGAGTGTTTTGCGTTGTTGATGGGCAGTCAATTCTTAACTTCGTATATCACTATAACGAATCATGCCACACCTTTTTGGCTCTTCGTGAGCTTTTCCTCAATTATTATAACTCCACATTTTGTTATTTCATAAATTCAGGTGGATCACAGCATACTCTGAAATGAGTAGCAGCAAAAAAAAAAAAAAAAAAATAAATAAATAAATAAATAAACATGAAGTTAGTGAGCTCATGGAAATTGAGTTAAAAGTGTAGATAATCCACTTTCATCGCCATCCCGATTCTAATTTTATAACTACCAAAACGGACATTACGATCGTTTCGGTATACCTATTCGTCTGGTCTCCTTGTTGAATAACATTCTATGTACTTCCTCTACCAGGAAGCATAGGATGGCGATCCGATTTAGTGATAACGCAATATTATTGCCTGTCTAGTTATGGATGACTGTCTAAATTCTACATTCTCTCAATCGCGTACAGCACATCAAATAGTCACTTTAAAATAGATGTATATTAGGTGTAAGTATATGCTTTCTTTCTAGTTTAAAGTCAACAAATTTGTGAAGAAAATCGATTATTAAAATTATAGTATTTGCAAACTTATTTTAGAAATTTCTGTTTATATTTTAAAAAGACGTAATTGTGGCCTAGAAATGTTTATTTATTTCACAGTACATTTCAACAAATTTTGAGTTATATACAAAAAATATTTCTTTATTTTTATTTTTGTTATCGTGCGATAAAACCAAGAGATATTAGCGTCAACGCAGTTCTTCCAAAACAGTCCCGTTTATGTGTGAAGTTGCACTAACTTGTTGAAACCACACTTAAAGTTGAAGACAATTCTGCTTCGGCAAGAAAACTCTGGAAAGAAAAGACATATATGTCTAAGTATTTTGGCTGCAATATTCATCTGCCATACTGTATACATAAAAACACTTTTTTTGTACGAAAAGTATCTATGAAGATATTTTCATATGCTAAGAGTAAGGGCTTTATCTAGCGCTTTATCCATGAATCTATGTATAAGGGATTTTATCTATGTAAGAAATTCTAATGGACAAACTCTCCTATTTCGAAGGTATCTCTAAAGAAACTTTCACATTGAAAAGTGTCTATGAATACATTTTCAAATATGGAAACAAAATTTTCTTTATGTGTAAAGCACCTATGAAGAAACTTTTTCTATATAAAAAGTTCCTGTGAACGCACTTGTTTATACAAAAAGTGCCTATGGCGACATGAAGATAATTTTCTGTTATGTTAAAAAAAAGAAAAAAAAACTATTGGTGTGGAAGTAGTCAGATGCTATTTAGTCAGATGCTATTTCAAGCCGATAGCAACTGACAGAATCAGGGGCATTAAGTTGGTTGCAAAATAGGACGGAGCCGAAACGCAGCTAACATTTCTTCCATCGTCTTGCAACTTTAGGCTGCGGCCATGTGTTTTAACTATCCAATCATAAAATATACTTTTGTTTTCTTTGGCTTTGTCTTCTGTGGAGGCGTATGTTCCAGTTGGTGTGATAAGAATTGCTATATGTCGGTGCGGATAGTAGATATCCGGTCACTTAAAGTTCAAATCGCACAATAAGGCTTCTGAAACAATGCCTTTTTCCGCGGCAGTTTTAATACATTTTACAATTTTGTCCCGGATGCATTGTTGTATCGCACATAACGCAATCCCCTTAACGGCGGAATTGTCAGTTTTTTATCTGTCAAGGGCTTCCACCGATCTGTTAAGAATCTGGGTCGAGCCCACAACATTCTTCCGACGAATTTATAGTCAGCAGCTCGATAAATTTCTCACTTTCAGATATATTACGGCAAGAATGTTTCATTGTTTTCTTATAAAAATAAAAGTACTTAGCAGTTTGAACCGGCCGTGGCACGATGGTTATTACAAACGACTTTTGTGCGTACGATCGTGAGTCCGCGCCTAGACACAATTATCAATAAAAGCGTTGAGTGGCGGCCACCTTGATCCGCCTGACGAACGAGTAAGCGGCAAGTCTAGTAAAACGTTCCCAAACTAAGAAGCAGAAGATTCCATTCAGCAGTGAAATTGGGAAACTCCGTTATATCCTATTCATTAAATGCAAAGAAATTTACGAAATTTATTTCTTTTAGAAATATTATACAATATTTTAATTTTAACTGATTCATTTTTATTAAAATTTCATACTCATATTAAGCATTTTATCATTTACTAGCTGAAAAGCCCGATACTTCGTTATCGGTAGTTTTGCAGGATATCTTTCATGTATCGGGAAAGATAATATTCTCCAGACGGCTTCTGAACTGCTTACATATCGGCCAGTTTCATATGTTGCTATCTCATTCGCGGTAAAGCTATTATAGCAGCAGGAGACATTAATTGTAAAGCACACTCTTTGGCCGTCTTCGAGGTGTACAGCGAGATGGAATATGGCAGGATATCTTTCATAGTATCTATCTATTCGCGGTAAAGCTATTATAGCAGCAGGAGACATTAATTGTAAAGCACGTAATTTTTCAGCGAAGTACCTCCTGGTATACAATATTGATAGTTTTTCCACCTGATGTGAGGATATATAAATTTTTGGATGAACTAACTCTTGAGCAAGCCACGTAAAATTGCCCATGAGAAAAGCAGAAAATGCCTAAAGGTATGCAACAAAAGTGTAATATTCAGTACAGAGTGTAGATAAACGACAAATAAGAAATAAATGCAAAATAAAAGTAAACAACTATAAACAAACAATAATAAGCGGTTAGGCCAGGACGCCAAGGAGAAACTTTCCCCCGTTTACTCGCTAATTTAGCAAGTTTCTGGGCTAAACTGCAAATAGTACCATACCAGGAGCACTCAATGATAACGTAGCATTCAACTGGCGAAAGAATTTTTGAAATCGGATGAGTAGTTTGCGGTAGCCGCCAAGGGGTAGACTTTTTCCCTTTTTGCCCCTCCCCATCGGAATTTCCGAAAATCCCGTCTGAGCGAACATCTACGTCATAAAAGGAACCAACATGCCAAATTTCAAGGTTCTAGCTTAAGCCGTTTGGAAGGGGGAGATTTTCCCCCTTTTTGCCCCTCCCCATAGGAATTTCCAAAACTCGCTTCTTATCGCGTGCCTACGTCATAAAAGGAACCAAAATGCCAAATTTCAAGGTTCTAGCTTAAGCCGTTTTGAAGGGGGAGATTTTCCCCCTTTTTGCCCCTCCCCGTAGGATTTTCCAAAAATCCCGTCTTAGCGGGCGTCTATGCTAGAGGATGGACCTCCATGCCAAGTTGCAAGTTTCTAGCTCCAGTGATTAGGGCTAGGCGATGTTGAGTCAGTCAGTCAGTAACGTTATTCTTTTATATATATAGATCAGAGATTGTGGAACTCTTCGAAGTGTATTGTATTTATATATATATGAACATGTTTGTGTCAATCTGTGATAAGAAGCACCATTGAGCACCATAACTATAGAAAAAAAAAATCTTTATCTGCTTCACTGTATATCGCCACAGCACGAAATGGTCACACATGTGAGTGCAGTCACAGAACTAAATGATTTTTGTAGATTGCAAAACTGATGATGCTCTATTGTGAGCACAATTCTCACAATTTCTTGTAAGTATTTTTTTCTAACTCCACACTTTTGACCTACACTCCTACATTCTTTCTGTACAACTACAGAAAGTTTCAATGTTTGTTTTAAATTAATATATTACGTTGATGGGTTCATATTTGCGGCTGCACTCTATACTCCAACATTATGATATGTGCGGAACAGATAACGAGGTTAATATTTCAAATCTATATATATAAAAATGAATCGTGGTTTGTTCCGATGCTTAAAACTCCAGAACGGCTGGACCGCTTTGCATAAATTTTTGTATATGCGTCTGGGTGGTGCCCGGGATGGTTTAGATTTACAATTCGGTCCAATTGGACAAAGGGGCGTGGTACCTCCCATACAAAAAAAAAATTAAAAATCAATTATTTCTGCTCCTGCTTACGGTATTTGAACAAAATTTGGTGCGTAGGTTTGGTGTACATATCTTAAGTACTACTGCAAATAAGGGCGGGATTGGACAATGGGGCGTGGTACCTCCCATACAAACCATAAATTAAATATCCAATATTTCTGCTCCTGTTTACGGTATTTGAACAAAATTTAGTACATCGGTTTGGTGTACATATCTTAAGTGCTGCTGCAAATATGGGCGGGATTGGACAATGGGGAGTGGTGCCTCTTATACAAACCACAAATTAAAAAGCAATTATTTCTGCTCCTGCTAACGGTATTTAAAGAGAATTTTGTATTTCGGTTGAGTGAACATATTTTAAGTTCTTCTGCAAATATAGGCGTTTCTTATTATAATAGACCGATTGACATGAAACAATTCCAATAAAAATAAAATTTGAAGGCAAAGCAACGTTTGCCGGGTCGGCTAGTAAATTATATAAATTATAATGAACTTTTAAAGCTATGTGTTCAAATCCGAGGTGGGCTTTGATATATCTCAAATTCTGTAACAAAAGAGTCAATATACAAAGTTAGCAATTAGAAGATCTCTATTACGTGGCACCCTCCATTGGTGACGCCTACTCCGCGCTTTGGACAACTTAGCTCTTGGAGTTTCCAGCGTCCGCAATGAGGATAAAATATGTATTAAGTTATGAAATGGAGCCATTGTCAAATGTTTGCTGCTGTCATAAATAATTTTTAGTACTTTGTTATGATCAAATAAAACAATGATAAAAAATAACTACCTTTGAGCTCTGTAAAAGTCATAAGAAAGTTTCTTATTTGACATTGTTGACACAATATAAATCTGTAATTCATCAAATTTATTTACTAAAGCTAAAAAACTAAATATTAAAATGAGATTTAGCTTCTTCCAACATTACTTAATCAGAAACCGTGATGGCTCAAGTACATAAATTCGTTTAAGCCCGAAGCTTTTATCAGATTTATTGTCATATTTTCAGGCCATACTAACCGTATCAACATTCCTTTAACATTTAAGTTTTAAGTGCAGCAAGCATGCGGGCTAATCCATGACCCTCACAGAGAAGTCTTGCAAAAAGTAAATTGTTTGTTGATCTGTTTTCGTATTAGCCACAGGGCTAATTTCCTACACATGTATATGGTCTATGCTCTTCGTTTTTCAGCTTTTAAACTGTATTTCGACAGCTTCAGATATAGTGAAAATACCCTAACCATTATTGGATCAGCAACTATTTACACTACTTTAAAAAATTCATATCAAAATGAATTCAAATATTACAGGGCATAAATTCTCAGAATATCTCAAAGCTGTTCTTTGTAGGCAAGCAAAAACCAGAGATCTCTGGACATTTTTCAAACGAAGGGCTACAGAAATTTGTATTGCAGAGTATTTTTTAATAAGAACCTATAATTAAAGTTCTTTTGGAACCGCTCACACTGTTGTAGCAACTTTAAAGGACATTGATTGAAGGTATATACGAGTCAGCTTACCTGACTGAAATTTTTATTTTGGCTTTCCATGTGGAACTTCAAATTCGCTTTCTTTTTTGCCTCTTATTCTTGAACACATTCGATGACTTGTCGACTTCCCGGCATAGTGATGGCAACTTCATCTTCCATTCTTAGGCATTATGGGCTTCCATCAGCTTCCGGTTTGAAGGCGAATGTGGGATGTTGGTTTGTAAATTACTATTCCCATGTTCTAGAACTCATGTTACCATCAATAAAACAAGTAAGCTTTGTTTTTAATAATCGTCTTAAAATGACAGATTCGTACGCTCGCTTCATCTCATGTCGAAAGCAGAAAGAACGTAATATTGTAAACGTTCCCTTATAGAATCGTGGTCGATTATTGTACTTGTTAGCGTCTGAGGCTGAGAACAATGCCAATTATTTGCTGGTGACAGCTTTAGAGAAAAGTCATGGGAGCAACGCAAAGAGGAGAGAAGAATCACGGCTGGACAATTGGATGGTCATCCACTCGGCACTTCCTCGGGGGAAAAAAACATTCTAAGAGTATGCATTCTAGCCACAAACATTGCAGTGACTTTGAAAAGAAAACGGAGTAGCAGCAGAAGCCTCCACAAAAACTATTATAGAATAATTTTAAATGTTATATTGCATGTGAGTGAAAATTAAACTTATTAAAATAATCGAATCGTTTGTTTAGAAATAAGTGAAAATTATTCACCTGGATG
Organism: Philornis downsi; assembly: GCA_019455685.1. Classification (NCBI taxonomy): domain Eukaryota; kingdom Metazoa; phylum Arthropoda; class Insecta; order Diptera; family Muscidae; genus Philornis; species Philornis downsi. Next base: position 2,075,717 of record JAHXMU010026239.1, read on the forward strand.
AATGCAGGTGTATTCCACCAGAAACGGCGAAAAATTTAATACCCTGAAGGGAGCATTTAAAGTATCGAATGGCTGTTGATCAAAAATATTTGACAACTTTCAAAATCAATCGAACGAAATTGGTCTGTTTGGATTTCTTTGTCGTCTGGTAGACACTATAACTGGAACTACGTTTGAGCCATGTTCGCAAGACCGTAGTCGAGGATTGTAAATGGACTGTATCGACCCATCCCTTTTGGTACTTCCTACACAAATTGGCCTGTTTTCCGAAATCCAATTTGTTTCATGCATCTCCTTATTTATAGAAAGTGGTAACCTACATTTTAGTCATGGCATCGCCGACTTTTCTGCCAGCTAGATTTTTGCCCATTGTGTTGGATTATAATCCTGCATTAAAATTGAGAAAAATCAAGTATGCAACCACGTCTTTCTTGATTGCTCCCAAAAAAAGGACGGGTTAGACGTGAATACTCTTGTCTTTGGGCTTTTCTTAATTCTAAAACTGCTTGGAAAATTTGAGAAGAAGTTGACCAAATAACTACGCTCTCATTACTATTTCCCATACAAATTAAAAAATTTGGCCCATTTCTACCTAGATTCATATCTTTCACTCAATTATAGTACAATCAGAATAATTAAGCATTCATCATGATTTTGGTAAACATACTTCTGCAAATGAAAATTATATACCCCTTTGGGGTCGATTTATACAAGTTGTCAATTAAGCAAAAATCTGTCGTAAGTTGATAATTTTAAGCTGAGAAATATAGAAAGTTATAGCAGTTATTCTGTGATTGTGTTTCGGTTCGGAGCCCTGTTTGATAAGGACTAGTCGTTTGCTATGGTTCTTCTACCACCCTTTGCACATTTGCACCGACCTACGAGGATGCTGGATAGAAGTACATGTAAGTTAGTTCATTTGACTGAAATTTATGTACAGGGTTAAAAGGCAGTGGGTTATTGAATCGTCCAAAAAATACCAAAATTTAATGAAATTATGTTCATTTCTTATTATGTATCAGAAAGGAGGGAGTCTGCTCCTTTTTTTACTGTAAAATATTGGGTAGCAGAATTTAAACGAGGCCCTACGAGCTGCCAAGGTGAACACCGTAGTAGTCGACCAATTGAGTTGTCCACGCCAGACACGGTTACGAAAATCCACAAAGTGGTATTGGACGATCGTCGGTTGAAGATGCGTCATAGCTGAAATGATAGGCACTTCATAATGTGTTATACATCGTATATTTACCGAATATTTGGCGATGAGAAAGCTATATTCGAACGATTTCCAAACTTGAAAAAATGGCTCGGTCGTAAAAGATTTGCCAAAAATGCAGAGGTGGAGTCTGCGCTGTATTGGAGGAGTTTAAGAGTTCTTACTATAAACAGTGTATAGAAACTATTGAATACCGTTGCAAAAAGTATATCGAGCTAAAAGGAAATTTTATTGAAAAATAAAGAAAATTTTTCCCAACTTTTTTGTGTCTTCTTTGTTTGGTCGGGCAGTATTGACAGAAGACCGTGCAAGATGTGCAACTCGATTGGTGCATTTAAAAATAGTATAAAATAATCTTATCTGATAAAGCGATTGATTAAAGGCCTTAGAGTAAACGAACCATCTAGTAGCTTTCTTCGAAATTTCCCTCAGAATAGTTGATGCATTTAAAAATAATGTAAATTAATGTTATCTGATGAAGCGATTGACTAGAGGGCTTAAAGTCCAAACTTTACCCTATTCCCAAACTTTAAATGGCAAGAACCTCACCTTTCCTGATATGAAGATTGTGTTTGTGACATAATCTGTCCATTGGGCCACATTCAGAAATCAGAACTGGCGCTGTGGGATGAACAAAAAATTTACTAAATGCGCGAAAGAACGACTATAGTTTATATACATTCGTAAGGGATCGCCAAAGTGTTTTGGCTTGGTTATTAAATTGCACCAAAAAATACGATTTCCTTTCCTTATTGTAAAATTAAGACAACACGATATGTTATGTGTGAAAAGAAGCCATAAATCGCCACTTTACTGTACAATCGACGGAAATGTGCATACATAAGCTTCAGTCTTGTATATGATGCTCGTCCAATTGTTACATTTAAAAACTGAAGTTGAGAGATATGCGTAATAGTTAAATGTAAGCCATATGTTAATTGAAAGAGTGACAGGTGAAACTAAATTGACACACAATTTTGAGTTGAAACGAGTGGAAAATGTTGGTCAAATTAAGCTGGTCAATTAAAGGCTACCACAGATCTAGGAGCTTTTTTAACAAAAGAGGAAAATTATGGTACTACCAAAGGTAGCAATCAAAAGTAGCAGTTGAAAAACAAATAAAACGACATACCTTTCAATTAGCACGATAAAGCAGCAGGAAATAAGTGAAGACCAAATTGAATATGTTTACATCTACACAACGTGTGTAACAGCTAATAAAGCATGATAAAATGGGCTGGACTGAATATGAGCGTTGACTATGAGTTAGCTAAGATAAATAAATTGTGCTAAATGTACTTGTCGCATTATTAGCCATTATTAATATTATATTGAGTGTCGTAATAAGGTTGCAATACCCAAAGTGATTTCACAAAAAGAAACACCGGGAGAAGTGTTCTGCTCGCGTTGCATTTGTTGGTGAAAGTTGGCCTGGTTGGCCTAAACTTATGACGATATCTAATGGAACATACATGTGATAATGATAATGAGTTCATTAAATTTAGTTTATATTAATTAACTTAGCAAACTCACAACTCACAACCAATTCCCTCATAAGACAACGATGCTTTTATCGATTTTGAACAAACGAATTCAACAATATTCTTTTAATGCCAAGAATGATATCTCCATCATGTATATTTGCGAAATATTTATGTTTTTAGCTACACATGCTGAAATTGTAACCGCGGTGGCGGTTCAACTCAAACAACAAACCAAGGTTATCATATGTACTGTGCAAATAAGATGTGGAATATGGTTGCTTTTAATATAAATAAATTACTCGATTGCGGCCTTTCTTCGGTTCCAGCAACAGAAGTTGACTATTAATAATTTCGATTGCCTCGACCGACTTTATTGAGAATTTGGTTGCGAACTTGGATTTGTAACAGCAGCCGAATATTTGTTATGATTACCGGATTTATGGTTGTTTTAATAGAATGACATTTTTTTCTTTGCAAATCATTTTTTATATTAAAACTGCTACATACATAGTTGGTAGTTGAGATTATGATTTCAGTCGGAATTACCATTTGGGCCAAACCCTATTTAGGAATGTGGCTAACTCGGCTGCCTCAAATAAATTCTTCTGTGGGCGTATATTTGGAGATAAACTGTCGTTCAAAAGATGTGCATGCTGAAATTAATAGGGCTGGTCAGATCCGTCACTAAAACGGAATGGCCAGCAATTTCAGTTGCAGTAAAAAACTGTTTAAAATTAACTTTTTAAAGAAACCATAAATAAGTTATTTTAACCATAGATTCCAAAGTATGGGCATACACGATGGCTGACATATGGTGCTATATTCAAAAAGATTAAAAAATATTTTTTTTATCATATAAACTATTCTTTCAATTTATACGTTAGTAAAATAATAAACTATAATACGGCCTTTTCGATGGATTTTAAAAAGAAATAAATTGGGGGAACCACCACGCTTATGCATGTGCGACGGCGGCGGGAAAAGTCTCAATTACCTTTCAAATTCATTGTTTTGCATCTTCAATCTTTGACAGTTTTATAAACTTCTTTCCAAGAAAAAATCAGGGCGGTAGGATCAAGGGATAATATTGAGTTTCCGAAATCAGCTCACTGGGTAACTTTCGCTGTCATAAGACGCCTGACAATGTGAAAAATTGCCATCTAGTTGAAACCGCGCAAAGAGTATTATCCTTCGGTGCAGGTTTGTACATAATGTCTTTCAACATCTTAGCACAATTTTCATCAGCCGTCCTCTTTTTGTATTGTCGGGATTTTTTTTATTTGCCAAATTTTTGAACGCCTTTTAATGCCATGCGACAAACATCACTCCATCCAGGCCTTTTGGGATTAGCAAATGCTACTATTTTTGCACTATATTCAAAAATTATCCTCTTTCAGCATAGTTCAGGAACGAATGTATTTCAATACCTTAGTACAACATTCATTAGTCACCCTGTTTTGGTACTTTCTGGGTTTTTTTTATTCGGCAAGTGATTACCTTCTAACACCAGGTGATGAAAATCACTCTCTCCAAGGCACATGGGACCGACATATACGATCAATATTGTAATTGGAGGCTCTATTTTCAAAATGTAGACATTCTTGTGTTTTACTAATTTTTTATTTCGTTACATTTTAAATATTTTTTGAACCCCTGTGACGTACGGCTTCACAGCGTGTGGTTTAATTTTTTAAGAAGTATGCAAATTTCTGACTCCTGCCTCACTTGTATAGACTCCTTCAAGTTGACTTCCAGATTACAATCCAAGAGCCTATAGTTATTATCCACAATTCTCGGTTCAGAACAAGGAGCTAGACTTGTCATTTTGAAGTCAGTACGAACTTTAAATATAATACACAGAAATATAGCGGAAGGAACGCGCCCGCTGTAAAAATCACAATTATTTCAAAATTCGAGCAGACGATAGGACATCGTGAAATTTGGACCTGAAGAAAACTCCCAACTCTTCCCTCATGAATAGCGTTACGTTTGCAGTAACTGGTGAACTGGATCACCCCAAAGTTTGTGTTGCTGCAGAAGTGTTCAGGGTACAGGATATTTTTCTGAATACAATCTAAATTGAAACATAATAAATTAAGCAAAATTTTAAATTTCGGTAGTTATCCGCTTAGGAATTATAGAGTTTTCAGCTAATTTGTGCGCGGAAATTATGACAATGCAGTCCATTTTCTATTCAAAATAATGCAAAACAATTGACATTCATTTTAGTAACTGAAGTCTACGAACTGTAGTTTACAGCGGAAAAATTATAAGTTTTTCTGCTCATGTCAAAAGTCAAAACTATTGAAGCCTGCGGATTAAAAATTGAGCGGTTTGTATGGGAGATACCAGAGTAGATATGACAATGCACTCTCTGTTTATTCTCAGAACGTATTTGCACAAAATTTGGCTAAATAATAATAATAATAATAAAGCAAATGAGTAAAAGATATGAACTTATGAATACATAAGTTAAATCGGCCATTTGTACGGGAGACAACAGAAGGAATATGATTAGTCGGTCAATTTTTTCAATTTTTATCAAGCATTACAAACCAATGACAATAATCTAAGTTATTGCAGCCTATAAGTTAGAAGTTGTAAGAAAAATACTGAATTTCGGAACATCTTTTGGTTTGTATAGAAGGTACTAAAAATGGTGGGCTGATGCCATGTCACGAAAAGTTTTAAGAAGTTTCGCGCAACTGACTAAAAATTCATGAAACACATTTACTCAAAATATGTTTGATACGTTAAAAGCTTCTTTCTGGATGTCACATTTTCGTTTTCTAATATAGAGTGGTGCATGATGCTTGCTACAAACACAAAACGATTACCAATGGTGGCCATTATTTAAAGACGTTGAAAGAGTTGTTTACCCAGAACTGCGTCGAAGACTTATCCGTTTCAACAGCAATTGGTTTCAGTAAGGTGGGACAACTGCACACGTAGCCAAATTAATATCCATAAGCACCATGGGGTTATGTCAAGCAAGAATTGAACCAATTCATTAAAATAATAATTAGGGCGATCCCGATGTTAAGGAGTCCCGGTGGTCTAGAATTTTCAAAAAATCGAAAGTATTTTGAAGGTATAGACTTTTAAGAATATACTGTCAAATTTTTGGAAGGATATTCCCAGTATTCTCGATTCTACAGCCGTCTTAGCAGGCTGTTCCGGCCCTTCTCGGAAATGTGAGCTTTTGTATATAGGTATATAGAATAATTTCTATGTTAGTTATGCGCTAGTTGTGTATGTAAGTTTCAAAAATAATAACAAATCAACTGTAAGTATTACAAATTTCTGAAATTTTTAAGTATATCCACTCTCAAAACTTTAAGCTTAATTATCTCAAAACTACTTTTTTCGGCCGGGTGTTGTCGAAAAAAAATAAATAAATAAATAAAATACTATTCAACCGAATCGTCTGAAATTTTAGTATGTTGCTCACGACGTCATTGGCTATTGCCCGTACTAGAATCATATTATTATTTTAATTATTTGGTATTTTTTGATTAAAAAATTCCATTTTTTGAGTGTCGAATTAAAACTGTGCCACTTTGTCAATTTTTTTTTTTTTTTTTTTTTTTTTTGTACAGGACGTAGCTGATTAATAATTTTTTGGTTTTTGTGTTTCAGATAAATGCAGTGTGGCGCAATAGAATGTGCATGTTTAAAAAATAGATTAAAAAATAAATACAAAAGGTATGGTTAAAATAAATCTAAGGCATTGTAGAGCAATAAATGGAGTTTATTTTTTAAAAATAACATCATCTAAATGGTGACCCTCTCTACGACGGCACTCCTCTAACCGCAAACTAAAATCATTTAAAACTTTCTTCAGCAATACTGGTGTAATGGCTGCTATTTCACCACGGATATTCTCCTTGACCTGAACGATGTTTCTTGGATTGTTACTGTAGACTTTGTGTTTGAGGTATCCCCACAAAAAAAAGTCAAGAGGCGTCAAGTCTGGACTACGGGGGGTCATGGGATATCACCTCTTTTCGAAATCAGTCTGCCAGGGAACATCTGCTTCACCACCGCCATGGAGTCATTTGATGTGTGACAGGTAGCTCCATCTTGTTGAAACCAAGTTCTGGAATTCACTATTTCTGAACTTTCAATTTCTGGAGTCAAAAGTCCGTCCAACATCTCAACATAGCGTTCCGTATTAACCGTGACGTTTTGGCCCCATGCATTTTCGAAGAAAAAAGGACCAATTATTCCTCTGCCAGAGATTGCTGCCCATTCTGTCACTTTAGGACTATGCAATGGTTTCTGGTGTTTGATTTTGGAATTTTCACTGTTCCAGTAACGACAATTTTGACGGTTTACGAACCCATTCATAAGGAAATGAGCCTCGTCAGAGAAAAGGATATTGTCAAAATTGGAAAATCGATTAAGCATTTCATTAGCAAATGGGAGCCTTGCTATGAAGTCAGACTCTTTCAAATCTTGTGTTAATTGCAGCTTATATGGATGCAGTTTAAGATCCAATGTTAAAATTCGTTGCAAACTTCGTCGCGATAATTGTAAGACAGACGATCTCTTGCGAGTCGACATTTGTGGATTTCCTCGTACTGACTCCATAACTTTCTCAACATTGCCTTCGGTCCTAGATGTTCTTGGGCGACCATTTGCTTGTGGTTTAAATGTTGAACCGGTCTCTTCAAAACGCTTTACCCATATTTTAATTAAATTAGCACTCGGAGCTTCACTAATTCGCCGTAGTCCATATTCAGCACAATATAGTCGCCTAGTAGCAATATATAAACGAGAGTGCTCGTAAAATGCGCGCACGCAAAATGCGCGACGCTTCCCGTCGAAGTGATTCATAGCGACTAAAACTCCATGACCCCGCCAACCTAAAGATGTAGGCCCTAAATTTTCGAGCTTTAGACCACTGGGACCTCTTAACCCTTCAGGCTGCAATGAATAATTTTCTGATCAGGTGTTATATATGAGGTCATTTACAGTCTATCATCTTCAAAACCAATTAGTTATATAAAATGAAACTGAATTTTGTATACAGTAAAAAAATAAATGTAATACATTTATTAAAAAAAAAGTTACTTGAATTTTTTATTATAGCACAATATATAGTGCGCCAACCTGAACTAAGACAATCTGCTTATACACAGTACACTTATTTCCGCCACAGAAATTGCCTGACTGTACACGCGACTATCGTTTACAAGATCGCTGGTCCAAACCCCGACACAGTCATCTTCACTATTTGAGCGGCGGTCACTTGCATTTGTGTGACGAGCACTTCGAGTAGTTAAATAATCGGCAATTCTAGTAAATGTTTCTTAATTTGTGACGTTTGGAGCTGTCGCTAATCTGTAGGTTGCGTTGGATGGGTATAAAAATAGGATACGTGTAAGCTCACTGGATTTTACAAATTCCCCAATGGATTCATTCATGAAATGCAAGGGAATTAGTTTATTTAATATCAACCTAAACGGCATTTGAGTTAAATGCATTCTAGTTGATAGTCAAGAATGCTGCTTCTATGATAAAATAACATTGAAATTCGAACCAGGAAATTAATTCTATTTTCGATTATATTAGAATTGTAAAAAGCGAAGAATCCGCGTTATTTGAAATAAACTCTTTACATTATTTTTCCTGCTCACAAGGCCTCCGCAGACCTAATACCGCCTTTTGCTACATAACTTTTTTAGAAGTTGTATCCACTTGGCCGTAATCTGTTCCATAATGTTAAATCATTAAAGTGGTTCGGATAGTCGTTGTGGCCCAACCTACATGTGTGATTGCTGTTATTACAGCAGTAAAAAAAAAAAAACACATTTACGTTTGTCTAATGCAGCTGCATTTCAGTAGATATTTTCCCTCCTTATTTGATGTCCCCCTTCTACTACTCCTGCAGTGCAACATTTTTTGTACTTTATTTTGGGTAATTTTTCATTTTCTAGTGACACATGTGTCTGTATGTTTAGTTTGGGTATGAAATGTCTATCTATCTTGGTCCCTTCTGTATGAGTGTTGTTTCCCTGATACGACTATATGTGATACTGCAAATGTATGTATGTACACATGTTTGTATATTGTTACTGGAATCCTATATATCTATATCGGTTGGTTTTCAAGACTGTTGGTGGAATAAAGATTTATTGTCTGTGATGTTGTGGAATAACAAGTAATATGAATTGCACATAAAAGATAATTATACTGTGTACGTATATGCATGTGGTATTGCTTTCTGTACACACACACACACACACACACACACACACACACAACTTTAAAAATGCTTGTACAGGGTGATGCAAATTAGTCATTGCATCTCCCGATTAAACTGCTTTAGACTCCTTTTTTTGGAGGTATCTGAAGTAAATCATCTATATGAACAAAACGCAGACATGGAAGAAGAAATGATTGATGATGAAAAGATACAAATTCAATCTGCCGATGGCCAAACTTGACCGATAAAATTTTTCCGAATTAACACAAAACCAATGCAGAAATTTCAGCAAACGTCTTTTTGCATTAGAACGATGCTTACTAAGCTGATAGTTTCTTATCAAAAAAAAAAAAAAAAAAAAAAATACAGATAAAAGCTAAGTTAAAGCACAATAAAACAAGCAAAATTATAACTTTCTGAAATTTACATTCAAGAAATTATAGAGGGACCACTCATTTTTCTTAATCGGGAAATTTATGAATGTAGTATCCAAAGGGGTTTGGCAATGCAGCATGATGTGTGCTGAATTATATCGAACTTCGTGTAATAGCGTGGTATACGATGTGATCAACAAATAACGGTTATTTTCAAATTTTCTGAGTTACGTATGTTCGATTTTCGCATTTTTTTCCTGTTATGTTGGTACACATGTCTATTATATATGTCGACAATATCAGCCATTTTGGATTGTCAGTTTGTTTTTGACAGATAAAAACGTTAGTCGTGTTTTGGTGTGCTCTTCAATTTTTTACTATTAGAAAAAATGGATCAAAGAAACTGTATTAAGTTTCTGTAAAAAATTAAATTAAATGTGCAAAGACATTTGAAATATTGATTGTGGCGTTTGGCGAGTCTCCTATGAACACGAACACGTTAACAACCGATGAAAACATTGAAGCAGTGAAGAAAATGATTTTGGATAATAGTCGAATCAGTATTAGAGAGGTTGTTGATTATGTTGGCATATCGTTCGGCTCATGTCAAGCAATTTTTACGGATGTTTTAGGCATGAAACGTGCGGCAGCGAGGATTGTTCCAAAATAGCTAAATTTTGAGCAAAAACAACGTCGCATGAACATCGCTCAGGAACTGTTGAACGATGTCAACGATATCCACATTTCCTCAAAAAGATCATAACTGGTGACGAATCATGGGTGTATGGTTATGACATTGAAACCAAAGCCCAATCATCCCAATGGAAGCGTCCAGAAGAGCCAAGACCAAAAAAAAACACGTTAAGTTCGGTCAAATGTGAAAGTTTTGCTCACTGTTTTCTTCGGTTGCAATGGCGTGATGCTTAATGAATTCTTGCCACAAGGTCGTAAGGAATACTACCTTGAAGTTATACGCCGTTTGCGTGAAACAATTCGCCAGAAACGCACAGAATTGTGGAAAAACCAATCATGCATTTTGCGCCATGATAACGCTCCAGCGCACACATCGATGCTTGTGCGTGAGTTTTTGGCCAAAAACAAAATCGCAATCATGCCTCAACCACCGTATTCACCAGACTTGGCCCCCGTTGACTTTTTCCTCTTTCCAAAACTGAAGGCACCGATGAAAGAAAGCGTTTTGCTACGATCGAGGAGATAAAAGGAAAATCGAAACAGGAGCTGTTGGCGATAACAAAAAGCCCATTTCAGAAGTATTTCGAGGATTGGAAGAAACGCTGGCACAAGTGTGTTATATCTGAGGGGATTACTTTGAAGGGGACCAGATAGTTATTGATGAATAAATAAATACTTTTTGAAAAAATAGAAATAACGGTTATTTTTTAATCACATATATATGCATATAGAAATATGAGATATAGTAAAAAGAAATCCATTGTTTTTCCGGTGGGTGGTGCGATCAGGTCAAGTTAGTTGCCGGCAGAAAGGTTGCTTAACTTGTATAGTTTGATAGCGCACCAAATACAGACACTAACAAAGAGAAAATATGCCACATTTTACAGTTATTCTTCGGCAAAGACTAAAATGCAAGTCAGGCGGCTGGAAATGTAAACAGTGTTTACGGTGCTGGTACTGAAAAAGGGATTCACGCGCAATTTGATTTCATTAACTCCGTTCCGGCAAAAACGCGCTGCGCTCCCAAAGGCCAATTGTCGAAAATGTCGATTGCCCAGGAGATAAACATTGCAGAGAAAAAAGAAAGTAGTTCCTAATATACTTAAATAGTATTGGATACTAAGATAAACTTTATGTATTGGTGACACTCGAGCCAACACAAAAAACCTCATGGACAGAATTTGTATCTGCGAATCGCTACTGAATCGCAGCAAAAAATCGACTAATTTCTACAGCGAATGGTAACCGAAAAGTGAATCACTTACTAAAATACGGTAGTGGTCAAATCGCAGTAAGCCGGCGCAAATGGTGACTAAGCCAAAATTGATGGTCAGGAAAGTTTTGCTGCGTATTTGGTGGAGTTGGCAGGGAATCTTCTACTATGAGCTACCCTGTATGGCCAAGCTCTTATTTCGAACCTGAACTGCCACTAATCGGACCGTCTGAAGCAAGCAATTCCGCAAAAAGAAGCCATCTCTGGCCAATAGAAGGGGTATTGTGTTAGACGAGGAAATCGCAAGATCATACAAATCGCCAGAAGCTGCGGGAGCTTGGTTGAGATATTCAGATGTAGCCGTGTCGTAGGCTGAAACTGGCACCAAGTGATTATCGCCTGTTGCTATCTATGGCAATGATTTCGTTTCAATACAATCTTACAAAAGTTAACTGGCCAAGTATTTTTCCCCAATAGGTATAATGGTTTCTAGGAGAGGGGCATACTGGATTTACACTGAAAATGGTAAGGAATTGCCGATGAAAGCGATGTCTACCTGATCTATATCGAATCATTCCGACTGCCTTAAATAGAGTCTTCAAAATTAATTTTATTTTACTACACCCTATGTACGGATTAACTTAGGAATTTCTGCGTAATTAATCCGTCAAGTTTTGCAAATTTTATCAAACATTCAACAATCTGTATTACATCAACATACAATTTAGGTTTTATAGGAGAAAAGTAAAATTTTATATAACTCGATCAATTCCTATGACTTTTGGGAAACACTCTGGTAACAGTGTGTTTTTCACTCTCGGATCTTAATTTATCTATGACAGTACTATCCTTTTTTGGTACTTTACCTTAACAAACTCTTACTGAACGTTTACCAAATTTGACTGACCTCGGGAGAATTGCTCGAAAAATAGGACCTATAAACCATCTTTATTTGAGGTCGAATAAAGACGTAGTTGCTGGGTCGTTTTTTCTCAAGTTTTGCAGAGAATTGAAAATCAATTCAATCAATGAAAATATGCTGCACAGCAGCTTACTAATTACAAATTGCAGGGAGACGGAAAATCGAATATTAGAAAATAGGATAGATTATACGGCAAATACCGGAAGGGGAGGGGCAATTCACTTAGTTTCTAACCCAATTATCACTCAGTTTTTTAAAATTCTGCTGAGCTTAGGAAACCAACAACAGTGGTGAACAGTGAACAGTGAAAACTTACAGATTGAGTTTAGAAAAATCGGTCAATTTGTATTGGAGGTACCTGAAGGGTTGGACTGGCACAGCTCATTTACAATTTTCGGCTGCGATATAGCAAAATATTAGGCTGTGCTAAGTTTTGCGATCTATTATAAATACATACGGTAATTATCGGAATATTGGTACTTTACTTTTGCTTCAACTGCCACGATTATTACAGCCATGTCTTCTTCACAATGACAAAGACAAGATGACAGATGATGCCATTGGGAAAAATAAGCGCCTCTTCCAGTGGATCTATTACTTTTGTGCCACCCTGTACTTGTGAACTTGGTTTGTGTATTTTGTAATATTGGTAGCAGTTGAAAAGAATTATTTTTAATTAAATTATCAAGAATTGCAATTTTTATTGAAGTTGTTTTGTGTGTGTTGCGAACTTAGTGTGTATGGAATTCAGATTACTGCGGTTATGAGATTGATTTATTTATTATATGATAACATTCAAAATTATGTTTAATTCTAACTAATGTTGTTTTTGAATCAGCCCGTATTTGCTTTCAATCATTCAATAAAAATAGGCTTGAGACCAACTTTTCTGGTCTATATCACAAATGTGCATACATTTTTTCCCTCATTTTATGGAACTATAAAATAAGAGCATATAATTTAGCGAAGAGGCCGCTAAATCGTTACTTAAAAAAAGAGAAAAATAAAAAACTCATGCCCTCGCCTTAAAAAATTAATTTACAAAATAAGCGCAAATCTATAATATAAGCAAAAATTGTTTATATTAACACAAATTGATTAAATCTAAACATAGTTGTTATACAATTTTTATAAGGTTTGAATATTGTGAGGGTTCTTTTTGCGAATATCATCGACATGTATTTGGCTGTTATCACCGCTATCCAGGAGACGCAAAAGTGGATAAAAGGTTAATAGCATTGATACCTACTGCAGCTACCGCGCAGAGAGGCACCAATTTAGTTGGCAAGATATTCAGATTCCTACACAGTTCGTAGGCTTTTTGACAGCGCTTGACACAATCTGAAAAAGTCGGCCTATTGACCATATAAAAAACCGGTTCAATCCATTTATTCGTAGGTTCATACCTTTAGCTAAATTTCACTAAATTCAACAGATTATTAAGCATTTACACAGAATATTATAATAAATGCAGTCTTTTTATCTATTACCATTGATAAAAATTGGCCGATTTCCCAAAATTCGGTTTTTACTCCGTAATTTCAAATTAAGAGGCTACGTTAATCAAGGTTTTTATTCATTGGGTTCATTTATAATTCACTGTTAAAAAAAAAAAATCTGTAATGTATTCGCCCTATCTGGTACTACACGTACCATTCACTAATTTAACGTTTGGTATACTATGTTCAGAGACTAAAAGTGAACAGTATTGTCACGCCTATTTGGATACAAATTTTATTTTTTGCTAAAATAAAATTTTTTGCATTTAGAACTAATTCGTAGGCTGCAGTAACTTAAGTTTCTGTCCATTTCATTGAAATGAAATGCTTTGTAAAATGTGAAAAAATTGAGTGCATAACTTCGGCCTCGTCGTTACTTAATTTAACCCATATATTCCTATGTTGATATCTTTCATTCAATTGCATTAACTACAGTAAAATTTTAAGAATTGAGTTATTTAGTAAACTTAATGTCGATCAGTGAAAGAGAGAAGTTCTCATCGTCTCATCTTTCTCATCGATATTATACGCTGGTCATTATCGAGGCTATTAATCTCTGCAGAAATTTCAGTCAATGTGTTACTTTAAGCAGTGCTCTGAATCAAAAATAAAAGGCAAAGCAAAATTGTAGCTTTCCGAAGTCTTCCGTTTGGAAAATTTGGAAGGACAGATTATTGGAAAGTCGACCAATATGCATATGTGGTACTCTAAGCGGAGTGACAGAGTAATCCATTTTATTTCGCATTACTAATTGCTTGATTCGAGCTCAATTACATCAAACACAGTGCAATTGAATGAAGATGCTCATCTAGGGATATTATGATGTGATATTTTGTGGAGTACTAATTGTGGTCACTCCGTCGATTTGTTAACATTCTACCTAGTATTACAATGCAATATAATTATCGAAGATTTAAGTAACTGCAAGACCTGAATTAGGCATTACAGTGGAAAATCAAATTTCGATAAATCGATCAACTTGTATGTGAGGTACCAGAATGGGAGTGGCAACGTCGCTCATTTCCGTTTTGAGAACATCGATTTTGGTATAACCGATTGGAATGTATGAAGATAGAAAATATGACTTAAATTAGTCACTTGCATGGAAGGTACAAGTATGGGCGTGGTTAGTTAATTGGTCGATTTTTCTCGTATATTGTAGAGAATTGTAAACCGATGTAATAAATGGAGACCTAGACTATTACAACTACCTAATTAGAAATTACAGAAGATTGTTTGAATATCGAAAAATTGGTCAATTTTTATGGAAAGTACCAAAAAGAATGTAGCAATGTTGTTATTCTGGGCCCCTATTTTTTTAAGCGGCCAATATGTGGCAAATTTGACTAAATTTAATTCAACTAATTGTAAGATATGAAGCCAAGAATATACAACCAAAAATATAATGCAAGGGACGAAAACTTGGTTTGCTGCTTGTTAAAAGTGGGGACAAATTGAATTTTGAAATTAAATTTGAAAATCAGTAAATTTGTATGGGAGATACCAGAATGGGTGGATAAATATATACCATTTACAACCTGCCAAAATAATAGGTTGTGTAAAGCTTGAATGCTTCTTTTTGGCTGTTGTATTTTTGGTCGCATCAAACAATATAGGAGTATGCTGTCTTCATTCCTCCGGAAGAGGGTATAAAAACGAGCGACTTATCAGTCCACAACTGCAAATTGACTACCAAACCATAGCCTCAACCAAGTAAATATACTTATATCACATATAAGAACCCTTCGACACCCCTTTCTGACGCCGTACGGGTTTTTACACCATGTCAATAAAATTAACAATCCTCAAATGTATGTACTGTTTTATTGTGTTCAATAGTGCGAGTGACTTGGTGGAGGAAGAGGACGACAAAGTCGAAGATGTGCCGTAAATGTGCGTTATTAATGGCTGGAAAAAATACCCGATCACTGGTTTCGCCACAGAATTTTAATATCAAAATGAGGGAAAGGCATTCTTACTCTCGCAGATCGAAAATTTTACGAGACAATATTTTGTTTCGCATAATATAACCAGTGATAGAAGAGGGTTCTTACCCCCATTTCTTTAGGCGCTTCTATACAAATCGAGTTACAACATAAACTATTTCTGTTATTATAAAATTTAAAATATCTACCAGAGAGAGTTCTGTAAAAATTCACACGGCATAATTTATTTCCCTGAGCTATAATATAAGGCTGTAGGAGGTTATTCTAACTACGCCTATTCTGGTTTATTTCATACCAAATCCCACTTTTGCATATGTTTTATTTTTGCTCGTAGTTTGTATCGTATTTTCTGTTTTCTGCATATAAATTTTAGTTTACAATTAGTTTACATTTCACCATGGTTGGCACTGGACGAAAATTGCCTAAATGTACAAACTAAGAAAGAGAGCAGTTAAATTTCTGCAAAGGGAAGCAGGAAGCACTACTTATGCTTAAGTTCTACTCGTAGACCAAGTGGTGCGTCCTCTATCGTGTCACCAATAGATACGGCCAACGGTGGAGGGTATAAAAATCAATATTTGTAGTCATCTTACTATATTAAGAAGATTCAGCTTACGCAAGTGAGATTAACAAATTTTGTTCCAACATATTCAGGGTAAGATAAAATCCGAATTTTTTGCTGAGGAGATTGACTGGATAGGTTCGACGGCACTGAAGATGTAAATGTAACCCTCACAGTATGTGCTATATTTATTAATAGCCTACAGATTGAACTTCATGTCCTTTATATAATACTAATCTCCACATCTTCCCACATAAATGCAATAAATATATTTGTTCATTATATGGATAATTTCTTAAGAAATGCTATCAATTAATTAATATCACGAGTAGTTACATGAGTATCTTCTTTGAGAATATTTAAATACATACACATGTATAGGCTTTTAATCCTTAATTCTATAGCGATACATGTTTAATCAATAGCAATTTCTGTTAAATCAACAATTAAGCATAATTTACATGCCTCAATTAGCATAAATGAAGTAATCTTTAATATATAACTCTTAAAGTCGTAACGATAATTGATGCCAAGGCACAAAATAAATCCAAATGACATATATTACTTATTTTCAGCTCCTTAAAGTATGCTAAATCATCATAATAAAATAGCCAGCCTGCGTGTGTGCTTTATTAATGTGCCATACAAAGAGATAAAAAAAGAGACAAAGGAAAAACATAAGCAATTATTTTTAATACATTTCACTAAACATTATAATATCCGAGCATAAATAAAATAAATGTACACATACAACGCAACATTATTGTGCATGGGCGTATATGTGTTTAGGCACATGTGTGTGTGTGTGTGTATGCATAAAGTCTATAGATGTGTACAAAGAGTACATATCACCAAACCATATGAAATACATGCAATATTTTAAGATAAGTAAATAATGTTCTTTATTTAGATGATAAAGGCTAAGAAGCAGGTAAAATTTATATACGTTAGCATATTTCTGCTTAATATAAAAACCATAAAAACGGAAGGAAATATTGCTGTCTGATATGTTCTGCATCCACAAACTACGGGCAAACAAATATCATTCGTTGTATTCACACATGAAGTTTCTTGGTTCGACTCAGAGAGAGTCGAAAAATAAATCATAAAAAGACCCTACAACTGTTTATGGCAATAAATGTTATGAGAAATTATCGTTTATATGCGAATAAAAAGATATAAAAGAATTATTGTTTCAAGGTGAATTGAAGTGGTGTAAATTGAGACATTTCCTACAGCGCCAATTTAAAGGATTTTGGAGAATATAATCTAAAATTTTACATATATATATTTATATTATATAATATATCAACGACATATTTCCTTAATGATGTGATATTTGCTGCAATATACGTGTATGTGCATAGAACACATATTGTGGATTTTATTTATGGGGTGCAATTTATTCATTGGGGATAGAAAAACTAAGATAAAATGTCATACACAGGTAGAAACATCAGATGAAAAGCTGAAAAGATAGTATTTATTAGGCATACGTAGTACCTTCGTTGTCACCGTCTTAATTGCACAATGCAATATTTTAGAATTTAACAGGCAACCTAACTCATGAATAATTTTATTTCAGCACAGAACGCAAGTTCAAGTTTCACAAGTGTTGGATTAAAGGTGATTTGCGAGAACTTCGTATTATATATATAACAAGAATTTCCATGTAATTAATAATCTGCTTAACTGTATGTGGACGAAAGTGTAATTACTTGACATGAGAACCAGTACATGAATTTCATTCAGTTGAACTGTCTTGAATACACACTCAGCCGACACATTTTCACACTGGGGCATACGTAGCGAAGTGTCAAAAGGATCGAGACAAATCGCTAGATTTCTATCGAAAAATTATCTAAATTAATGCACGATACTTAGAACAATTAAACGAGATACATGGTCACAGTGGTATGTAGGATAAATTAATTAATTTGACTTAAATAATTTGTAGGTAGCAGAAATGGTAATGTTATGTGGTTGGTTTTTGTACATTTTACCAAGATTACATTAAATTGTATTGTCAAAAAATTAAATTGCATTTCTATTCTCAAATCTAAGTTTAACAAAGACATGAATTGTACTATATTTGACCGAATTCAATACAACCGCTCGTAAGTTGTGAAGCTAAAAGTATATAGGTTAAATCAATTCCATACTAATGGGAGGTATCAGAAAGGCGTGGTCACTTAACCGACCAGATACTATAAAGAAATGCAATTACCAAAAATGTAGGCTGATGTTTTGGACGATGTAGAGGTTACAAGAAAAACGCTGAGTTTCGCAAAGTCGGTAAATTCATATGAAAGGTAGCAAAAGAAGTGAATCAATAGAGTTTATTTTCACTCATAGACACTATTCTAAGCATTGAATAATATACTCCAAAACTGAATAAGAGTAGTGTAACTTTATATATGTGAACTTAAGAAAATATAAGTTAAATCCCCAATTTGGATGGGAGTTACTAGAAGGGGCATGCCTATTTGATCGATTTTTCTAAAGTTGTACAGAGAAATATAGAGCAAAACAATGGACAAAAATTCAGCTCGCTGCTGGTTACGTCTCAGAAGTTATAGAGAAAAGTGTAAATTTCGGAAAATCATCCAATTTGTGTGGCAGGTGCCAGAAGGAAGGCTACAATGCGTTCCATTTTCATTCCTGGGCAGATCCTTAACATGTATTAAATCAAATTTGGTGCATCCGTATAGGATATGAACCTAAGAATACTTTGGCTAAATTGGTCTTTGTGTGGGAGGCCCCACAAAGGATATGGATCACCAGTAGATTTTTTTCAGATTTCATACAGAATTATAGAGCATACCAAATTCTTTCCACATTATGAATGATACGTTAGAGAGCTTCTCACATTCTTACACGCATTCTATTTTCAGGCTTCCTTAACGGGACCTACAGTTTTACCGCGATTCCGCACATCGCAGTTTGAAAAGCATTTACAGGAGTAGCCGATTACTGGACTACTCGAAGTGTTCATTAGACACATCGAGGTAACCGCCGCTCAAATAATGATAACTGTATGCGGGGTTGAACCTGCGATCATGCGAACATTACTCACGTGTTTTAACTATCGCGCCACGTTTAGTCACTTAGTAGAAATCACGGGAGAAAAAAATTAATTTCCATAAATCGATTAATGTGTGCGGGAAGTACCAAAAAGGATGGATCGAAAGGCTAAAATCTGGCAAAATATTAAGTTCTGCTAATTTTTGGCAGGTTCAGTAAAGATTTGCGAATGCTACCATGTCTACCAGGCAAACAGACTATCAGACAGGCAATCGACTTAAAAAGTTATAAAACACATTTAGTCTACAAATACTTGGTACCTTAAAATTATTTCTGAACGTTTCAATCTTGGTCGTATGGAAAGATATACCTACGATTCTTAGGGCGAAGATATACAAATTTGACAATTTGTACCGAGGTATCATAATACGAGGTAGATTGCAAAATAATAAATCTTATAAAATAGTAAACTATACAAGTTTCAGAAGTTTTATGAAGACTTGCAGTAATTATCGTGCCTAACAGCTAGCCAGCCTGACAAATGGATATTGATCAATCAACTGAAGAGTTCATGAAATACATTTGGTCAAAAGTAATTGATATATTGAATGCTTCATTCTGCGTGTTACATTTTTCTGTGTCAAATTGTATACTTTCAATCTATCAGAAGAGGAAAATTACTCAGAAAATGGTAATTCTGAAATATTTCGAAATTTGTTTATTTTAACAATTTCGCCACACGGCAGCCTATTGAGGTGATTTCGTCTATATTTAAATGCTACTTATTTAAATTCTAAAATAGAGTGCTGAATATTCTGGGAAAAATTATATCTTAATAATCATATCTTTTTCGAATAACTTGAAGTCATATTTGTTTGGGAAAAAAGTATAACTGGTAATATTTGCTATAATAAACCAATACTAAAATTTCAGTTATGTAGTTTAACTAAACGTCTTTTAGGATTGCTGCAAAAGTGTGCCTAGTGGCTGAAGGGGCGTGGTAAATTACATTGCTCTTATTAAATAATATAGAAATGGCATATAATGAAGGTATAAAAATACTTTGGATTATAGCACAGTAAAAGAAGCAAAATTGTAACTTTCTAAAGTCCTCCGTAAGGGGAATGCCTGATGCGTGCTCAATTATACAAAATATGGTGCAAGAGAATGAAAGATATGAATATGTAAGCTAAAGTAGAGGTGCCTGAGATCACATGATTGTTCGGTCGACTTTCTCACATTTTACCGGGAATTATTTATAACATAATATAATTGACAAAAATTTGCTTCAAGCTACGAATTACGGTTTACAGCGATAAATTAAATTTCAATAAATCGATCAATTTGTGTGGAAGGTATCAGAATAGGCGTGGCTACACTGTCCATTTTTGTTGTTAGAACTTAGTTCACCAAATACAAGGAATTTGTCAAAGTGGGCCGAGTATGGTAAAATTTACTGAAGGATATGAAAGGTGGAATGTGTTGTTTAAATCGGTAAATGGACCAGAAGGAGCTTGGTCACTTAATATATTTTCCAGTTGTATATAAAATTACAAAGCAATGTAATAGGTAAGTCTAGGTAGCTAGGAATCACAGAGGAATGATTGTATTTCCAAAAATTGTTAAATTTATGTGATATATTCCAGCATGGGAGCGGGTGCTCTTTGTTTTCACTCAGAGACACTACCATACCAAGTGATGAAAGTGTACCAAACTTAACTAAAGTTAGTGCATAGAGAAGAATTACAGACAGAGGCCGCACTTGCCTCTGCAGTAAATTTTGTTACGTTTGAACGCTAACTCAAGAGCACAAATCATTACATTCACGCTCTTTTTCACAATATGGAATTTTGATTTTTTAGATTTTTATAATACCAGATGCGATTGTTTTTCACTGTCAGTTACTACATTAATATAATCTATAAAAATAGTAACAAAAATATGTAAAATTATTGAGATGTTGAACAAAGAGGGCGGGAAAGAAAACAGTATTAGCTTGCTTACCAGCCGCTCGAATAGGCTTAATTTTCACTCCAGACAAAAATGCGGCCTTTGTCTATAACTCTTCTCTGTCGTTAGTGCAACCAAAGACGATGCAAACGTATAGACAAATTATTCTTCTCTGGAGTGAAATTCGCTTGCCTCCTGCATTCACTCAAGAGCCTAATTTTGTCCTCTCTCGCTCTCTTTCCCAATGTAGAAATTTAATAAGTTAGCGCTTTTTAAATTCATATATAATGGTGTTCATACATTATTGATAAGTTAATATAGGGTGTCCGTCGGAAAGGTGTACTACTTTGTTTGTTTATAATTTTTAATTAAATAAAAGAGAATGGATCTTATATTGATAAATGTTTTATTTAATGTCGGCAATTATGTATGGAATACAATATCAGATAAATGTCCGCCTCTGTTAGCCTCACGAGTCCTTTTGAGCACATTTTTCATTACATTCTCACACATTTCACGCTGTATTTCATTAATTTCATCAAAAATATTTTGTTTGAGTTGCTCAAGCGTTTCTGGTTTCTGTTTGCATAAACGTTGCATTTCAGATATCCCCACAAAAAGAAGTTCGAAGCAGTCTTGCAGTAATCCCATTGTAATCCTGACTGTATGCGATGTGGCACCGTTAATCAAGCACAAAGCATGCTGTTGACAGTTACCGCTGCGCCGCTTTCAGTTTCAAAGAAGTAAGGTCCTATAATTCCTCCTGACCAAACTGCACACCAGACTGCCACTTTTAATGAATGCAAAGGTGACTGATGAATAATTTGAGGGGTTTCCATTGCCCAAAACCGACTATTCTGTTTATTCACATATCCATTCAAATGACAATGAGCCTCGTCACTCATTATGATTTTTTCATGAAAATCGGGGCTGTCATGGGCGAGCTGTACCATCCTATTGGCATGTGTACGGCTGCGTAAATGGTCTTGTGCAAGAAGCTTTTGTGTCAACTGAATCTTAAATGGAAACAAATGCAAATCCTTGTGCAAAATTGTGGCCCAAGTTGTTCTTTGAAGGTCAAGCTCCTGAGCACGGTGTCGAGGTTGATGAATTATTTTGAACACTTTCTTGAGCAACAGTAATGTTTTCAGCCGATCTTGCAGTACATAGTGGTCTATGCTTGACCCTGTCAGCTACAGACCCCATTCCTCCGAAATCATTCACTACACGATAAATAGTGCGTCTTTTTGATGCGTTGTTTCTTCCAAAAATTTCACATGACTTTCTGATCGATTTTGATAAAATGTTTTAACGGTTAACACACGTTGGTTTATCGAATATTTTTCCAGAATAAATTCGCCACGTCTCCATTTCACGACTGCCAAATATGAACTGTCAAGACTAATGTTTACCAAAATGGCGGCAAAGCAAAGTACCTTCCCGACGGACACCCTGTATAATATGCAAAAATAATAGACTAAAAAAGTTATTGATTTATCGCACTGAGAGAGTAACGAAGAGAGCGTGGTTATCTTAGGGTCTTGGCTCTCTAATCATCCCTTCTTTGGCTTCAGAGTGAAATAAATTATCTATGCGTATACATTGTCTTTGATGCAACTACATAACAGATATGAACCTTAGAGCACATTGGTTAAATCGACGATATTTATGGGAGGTACCGGAAGGGTTGTGGTTAACCGGTCAATTTTTTTAAATTTTACCAGGAATTGTAAAATAATGCAAGGGACAAACATTTAGGTTGCTACATGTTGCGGATGAGGAGTTTTAGGGAAGAAATTGAATGCCGAAACATCGGTCAATTTATATGGGAGGTACCGGAAGGGGTGGACCATAAAAAGTCATGCAACGCATTTAGTCGAAAAGTTATTGGTACTTTTAACTCTTCCTTCTTGGTGTTGCATTTTCGGCCATGTTAAACAATATGTACTTCAATTCGTCCGCGTGAAGGTATAATCTAAATAAGTTGTTGCCCAAATTGTCGACTCCAAACTCCCAATTTAATGAGCATAACGTACTTATTTTATTTGTGGGGTAACTATTAAGATTCCGGAAACAAATTGTAATTTTTGATATTCTGAAAATAAATTGTACGGCTTTTAGATTTGTGCAGATTCTTATTAAATTTATCAGCTGTGCATGGTATCTATTTGTTTCTAACAGCGCAATAGCAATATATTCATTTGTAAAATGCCGTCAGCAACACCAAAAATTAGATTTTATTGTTAGATTTTATTTGTTTCAATAATTATGGCCGCGACTGCAAATGTTAGCACGTCACTGATGCAAGATTCATCCATAACAGTATTGATTATTGTTTGTTATTTTTATTGTTGCAATTGGTTTTAATTACGCAGTTGTTACTCGAGCCTTATTTGAAGTCAAAGGATCAGATGCGGCTGGCTGTATGGCAACGCAGTGAAACAAAATATCCGTCGAGTATAGCTGTAACAGAAATGTGGTTAAACCTGCTATTGTGGCCCAATATGTCAGCAAATTTTCAATGCAATTATTTGCGTTATTAATTATTACTAAAGTGCATGCAAAAGTACAAAAACAAATCAATTACATTATATGGAATATGCAATTACGAAATCATCGGTTTATTTGCACTATGTGTGTGTGTGTGATCCCTTTGTTAGGGTCAAAGCTTCAAACTGCGTTCAGGAGCACATGAAAATGTAATTGTTTTAAGTGTTTGTGTATGGAAAATTACACCGTACATTAAATAGACCGCCGGTCGGTTTGTGCAACAAAAAATAATTATATTGTCGGTCAAATTGGGTCATCACACACCGTACAGATCAGTATCTACAGAACAAGCTGGTTATGTTGCAACTGGTCCACACATAACACACTTACAGTGCGTCACAGTTTATTTTATGCTGGACGTGTTGTAAATTTGGAGCGTTTAGAATTTTAAAATTGAAGTTCTAGTTTTGCAAGGGAAATTGACTTCCCTGCTGCTAAATTGCAAGTCACAGCTTATTTTATGCAGGTGCTTATAATAATTCTAATATAAATATGGAAAATAAATAGATTAACTTTGAAATGTAGGGCAGTCTTTGTCGCCTATAACAAGTTTAATACGGTTTGGTATAATTAATAATAATATTAGGTGACATTTCGCGTGTTGTGTGTTTGTTTAAAGTCGTTTTTGTTAAATGTTTTATAACTTCTCATATTTCGACATAATATCGCCTACAAATTTTCGACAACCTTCATGTCGGGTGATTATGCTGCTGGCGTTATCAAATACGGACAATTGTATATCAAACGCCACTGGACAAATTTGTGTGAAAATTGGAAAGGGTTCCTAAATTTTTTTTAATTTGCAACAAATTATTCTTCAGAGTCCGAACATATTTAGACTTATCTATTAAAGATTCTATAAAAACTAAATTTCCAATGCCAGTAGCCAACATGTAGGCCCAAACTACAGAGCCGCCGCCTTGCTTTATAGTTGCCCTTAAATTTTCTTTATTGTACTCCGTATGTGGCTGTCTCCACAGGTACGTCATAATATAGGGTGGCGCATAAGTAACGCTAAGATTTGATCAGTGAATACATTTTTTGTTTAAGTCTTTGTTTTCGTCTCTTTACGGAATTAACTACATAATACTTGGGAAATTTAAGATGGAAAGGCTCAGCACAGAATAAAGAACCGAAGTTATTTAATTTTACATTGAAAGTCATCATTCGGTTATTCAGATTACATCGAAATTTCTTTCATGCTCGAAATGCTCCTGGCGCTCCAATAATTTACCGATTGGTTCAGCGTTTTGGACAACAAGGGGCTGTCTGTGATCTTCTGCGTGCTGGAAGACCTCGTGCAGTTCGAAATAAAGTGACCATTGCTCGTATTGAAAAACTGGAGTATTGAGGAAAACCCCGAAACTTCCACCAGGCGATGCTCTCAGCAGTTAGTGATGTCTGGGCGGTCTTTGCAAAGAATTTTACATATGTTACATCTTTTCCCATACGTATAAGATGCAATTGGTTCACAAGTTCAAACCAAATGATGCAGAAGAACTCATTCAATATATTCGCAGTTAACGTTACTTAACGCCACCCTCTATATAAAATTTGAGCTCATCAGCAACAATTACTGAATTCCAGTACTGCGTACCCTTGCATAGCTGTTCTTTTGAGAATTTGATTCGGCTGAGCGTACTTTTGTTGCTGATAAATGATTTTTCCCGGACTATCCAGCCATGAATATAACGATTCCGTAGAATTCGGCTGATGGTTTGCACACTGCATTGTTAGCCAAAAACTAATTTTTAATTGTAGATGCCAATTTTCAAGTGTGGAGTTTAAAATAACTTTATATGTATCATTATGTATCATTCTTCAGCATCATAGCAAATATACATATATAAATATAAATCACATGAACAATTCACCGCCCAGTAATCTTCTGCACTGTCGAATTATTGATGTTTGCAATAGAAGCAATTTTAAGCCTTTATTTTTCTCACTAAGTATCATTTTTCAGCATCATTAAAAATTGTATTTGGGGCAAATCTGACTTTATCACATGAACAAATCATCCCGTAATCTTCTGCACTGTCGAAATATTGGTGTTTACAATCGAAACAATTTTTAGCTGCGAATGGACCCTTTTAGAAAGGACCATTTTATAGTTTGTTGCCCTTCACTGATTTGAACACAAATTCTCAATATTTATTAGCACAAATCAATGACAGAAAAATACCAAAGGGAGAAGTAAGGAAAATACCATTAGGAATGCCAGGCTGAATAATGAAACAGGACATCAAAATGACTGCATAAAACAAATTGTGACATGAAGTTTTGCCGCCTGCTTTGTCTTTTTTTAGTTTCTAGAAGTGGAAGGACCAGGTGTTTTTGTTTCATTTTGTGCACTATATTTGATGAAAATGTGGCAACAAATTTGCGTTTCGTTTTCGAATATATTCCAATCACTTTCATAGACTTAAAATACAAAGGACGCATTGCATAAACTAAAAAGTATGTAGAAAATACAGTGATTTCACTGGAGAAGGTTTTTCCAAAAGAAATGTTATATTTTTTAGCCTGGATCTGAACAATCCAGTCGCTTTGGAGCGTTTCTGGCAAACGAACCGAACTATGTGCGTGCAAATGTTGATGTTGATTTAGCGATTGTATTGCGAATGAGGTTCTGGAACGTTCGAGGTTTTCATCGCTTCATTAATACGTCAAACCTTATTCGAAAATCGGTTAAATAATTTGAAGAAATTGGTATAACATTGGAGAAACCGAAATTCGTGCAATGTCATCAAGAATGGTAGAAAATACAAAGCGTGTTAATCTATTCATGGCGATCCGAACATTTCAGTTCGAACGAGTGCAAGTATATTAAGTGTACGTAGACCATAATCATACTGCATTTTGAATAAAGATCTTAAGCTGCTCTCCTACAAAATTCGATCGACGCAAAAATTATGGCCACAAAATGCCATTCAAAGGCTTAACGTTATAAATCGGGCATTAAGCGTTTCCTATTTTTACCCACATCGTGTTCTGTGATGAAGCTAATTTTTCACCACAACTGTCACTACTAAAATACAACGAATCCAAAAAGCAAGTATTAGAAACTGTTTAATTCGCCCAAAAGTGACTACATACAAGTTAACGCGATAATCGTTAAGAGATTAGTTTAGAGTAATTTAGTC
>JAHXMU010026239.1:2112506-2154191 GCA_019455685.1 Philornis downsi
AATGATGGTATTTAATGAAAGATATGAAATGCACGATGCGACATATAAATATATATATATATATATACATATAAATATATATATAACAATGTGATATAACAATTCTGACTTGTATTCTGGAACCAGTTCTCAAGTTGTGCTTTCAGAAGATATTTCAAAAAAAAAAAACGATTATACATATATTACTTGGATTATTTTATGTTATATTATACCAAGCCTAGAAACTCCGGAAAATATATGGATCCATCATTAACAGCGGAGGGTATCTGTGTCCAATGAACAATGAACTATATGAGCTTTACACCAACATTTACACCAACACTTACACCAACATTAATATACAGCGATTGCGTTGGCTGGGACATATTCCACTAAATCGTTGCATTCTAATTGTGCTAAATAATCCCTTCAAATCATATTTTATATTTTACTTCAAATCATATTAAGCAAAATGTATGATATCCGAATAATATGGATGATTAATGAAAAAAATTATGATGTTGCTAAAATAGAGAGTGATACTTAGAGCCCTAGATCATTCCTGTTTTCGTTTTGGCATGTTGATGATTTTAGTCCTTTTCAAACTTTCAACTTAGAACAGACAAAAATAAATTGTTCATTATTTTTATAAGTTATACATTTTAGTTTGTTCAATACGTATTTATTCTTAGCACATTTCCATAATTTTTCGAAAACCGGCGATGCGTACAATGACCTCAAAAACTGTCTTATGATGCGCTTCGTCAAATTTAATTTCCAATTTGAATATTGTCAGAATTATAATTCCGCAGAATGAAATATAGAATTAAGCTATTGCTTATAATTAATAATAGCTCAATGCTCACGCTGTCATAACGTGCAATGAATCCAAAACAATTATCAAATCTATGCCACAGTCATTGCAGTATTTGGCAAGGATAACCCATCTATAATACTCTGGGCAATATTCTTTTTTTTTTTTCTCTCTACTTAATTTAGTTTACATTTCAGTTTTAAGTAGATGATCCGTTTGCGCCATAATTTGTCAACTAAACAAAAATCCGCAATTGCAATTAATCATGTCGTGGCAGAGCTTGTTCTCCTCGTCCATTCATTTGTGTTCATCTGCTCACTTCCATTGGGTGGCATGTGGGTGGCTGCTGCTCCTTGCTATTCGTACATACGGGCCAAACATACTAAGCACTATTCCTGGTGTGGCAAAGTACTGGTGCCGCAGTAATACTGCTATGCTAATGTTTCAAATATGCATGATGATGTATTGCTACTAATTTTCTTGAACACACAAATTTTGTATGTGGACTTGTAATTTATTTTATTTCATGGCTGAGTTTTCAGTCTTTTTTTTTTTTTGGTTTTCAAAAATCACGAACGTCCAAATTTGTTGTTGCCATTTTGAGAGAGAATAATTTGTAATTTCATTTGGGGTTTCCATGTAACTGGTGTTAAATAAATTATGTTTATTAACAAAACCCGTGTTGTAGATTTATGTAAAACTCTGGGTGGCTGAATTTCTCATAGCCACATACTATACGATACTCTTTCCGAGCAGCGACTCCTGTGTAAAGATTACATTAAATGTAAACATTTATCAAAAAGTCAGAATAGTTTTGTTGGCATGTACAAAATATTCGTAGGAAAAATTGTTACGTTAAATAGCGTTTCCAATGAGGCTAGCAATGAATTTGGCGAAAAGCTAATAAAAAATCCGCAAAATCGGTCGGTTAAAAAACTAATAATTTGACACAAAAAAAAATTGCTACTGGCTCTGCTTATGAAATATTTGACATATTTAACGAGTTTGACCTTAAAGCTGACCAACGGAAAATGGTTGAAGGGTTTGTGCTCGAATATTTATGGCAACTTGTGTGTTGCTCATTAATATTGAGGTATTTTCAAAGCGGTAATGTTAAAGTAATGTGTAGATAATTAGTAAAAAAAATAATGCAAAATAATGAAATTGAGTGGAAGAGTCACACGAATGCTTAAATATTGACGGGTTGTTTTGCGAAAGTCTATTAAAGCTGTTTCCATACGATGAGATTTTGTAAGTCCATTAAAGCTGTTTCCATCTCTTGGGTTGCCAAGAAAGCAATTTTGTTGTTTTTTCAGATAGATGGTGATTTTGATATCTATGGCTTCACCTGCAGGAATGATACGATCAAAAGAAAACATTTAAAGTATCTTTTAACCAAATATGTTTCGAAGTTTTTAAAGTCAACTTAGCGACTGGAGAAAGTGTTCATATCTAATGAACAACACGGTAATAACACTTTTTTAAATGAACTGCACAACTTTCTGAATGAAGATTACCAGATGGACTTGCCCATTACACAAATTACCACCTGCGAAGTTAAAAATATAATTGCTGATTTAAAAGACCGAAAAGCCCCGGGATACGACTTGATCACTGCTAAAGAATTGCCTCAGGAATTCTTACAGCTTCTAACAAGGATATACAATGCAGTCATTTTAAAGTTGTACATTCCGCCAGAATGAAAAATATCTGAAGAAACCTCCTCTTATAGGCCCATAAGCCTCCTACCTATGTACACAATCAAAAGTCCTCGAAATTTTATTTCTCCGAAGATTAAACCCTATAACAGAGTCAAAAAAAAAAAAAACTAATACCTGATCACCAATTTGGTTTTAGACAGGAACATGGGACGATTGAACAGGTTCATAGATTAGTTGAACTGATAAATAAATCTTTCGACACGAAAAAGTATTGCAATGCGGCATTTCTGAACATTTTACAAGCCCTTGATAGGGTATGGCACGAAGGTTTATTATTCAAATTGAGGAAAATGTTACCCACGAATTTCTTAATTTTTCTGAAATCTTATTTATCTGAACGAACCCTTTTTGTTAAATACGACGAAGACATGTCGGACATGCTTAAATCGCATGCGGGAGTACCTCAGGGCAACATTATTGGTCTTACCTTATATCTCATTTTCACTTCGGATCTACCCACAGAAGAAGGAACTCTTGTCGGAACGTTTGCAGACGATACAGCTGTTCTTGCCACTGACGCCAACCCGGATCAAGCATCTAGAAAATTGCAAAAACATCTCGATATCATAATAAAATGCCTGCAGAAATAGAGAATAAAGGCAAACGAAACGAAATCGGTTCAGGTAACGTTTACACTTCGGAGAGGATGTTCCCCGTGTCTATTAATAATATTGAAATACCTCAAGCAAATGATGCAAAGTATCTAGGCATTTATCTGGACAGAACACTGACTTGGATAAAGCATATATTTACAAAAAGACTGGCCTTGGGGCGCAAACTAAGATCCTTAAATTGGCTTTTGAATGACAAATCCAAATTATCCCTAGATAACAAATTAAAAATCTATAAATGCGCCTTAAAGCCCGTATGGACATATGGAATCCAGTTATGGGGGACTGCAGCAAACTCCAACCTTGAAATGTTGCAACGCTTTCAGTCCAAAGTACTGCGAACCATTACCGGTGCAACCAGATACTTCTCGAACAAACAATTGCATACAGAATTGAAAACACCCTTCATTAAGGAAGAAGTCCAAACATATCTGATGAACGAAACACTATTATTTACCAGACTAAGAAGGAGAACCACACAGGACCTGGCTGCTCAAGACGAATATAGCAGTAGGGACACTCAAGGAAGTGTTCCCGAATAAAAAGAAAATTTTAGTATATAAGTAGTATGTAGGCCAATGTAAATATTACTGAATGTCCAAAGACAGATTGTAATAAATACAGAATTAAAAAAAAAGACAGCGATGTCGGCCTCTCTGACTGGTTGGCTGGTGGTAAATCATTATGATTGCATTTCATCAAACTTATCACGGATTCATATTTTGCCAGGTCGTAGCCGAGGAATATAACTGGGCTATATCGACCTAGCAATTCTGATACCTCTCTTATAAAATAAAAAATTTTCCGAATAGAAATTTGTGACCTGTAATTTGCAATTTTTTTTTACCACCACATAGCCTTGTAATGTACAGTAAAATTTGAAGAGATTGGTAGACTAGCATAATCCCTTCTAGCATCTTCAGTATAAATGACCGATTTAATAAATATATTCTTAGCTTCATATCCGTCTAATAGCTATAGATGAAACTCAAGTACATTTGGCAGACATCATGGGCATCACAATTTTAATTTTGAAAATTAAAATGACTGTCATTGCCCCACTCCTCCTGGTACCTCCTTCACAAGTTATCGATTTAACCCTTATATTATTAGCTTCAGTTATTTCAGGCATCTACAGAGAATTTAGCCAAATTCCAGCACCTCATAGTCTTAATTCGGAAACTAAAAATTGACCGCTTCTTCCAATACCTTTCAAGCAAATGATCAAATTAAGTAATATATTTTTAATATTATTTTTAAATTCAGTTAAATTTGACACACGTGATTTGTGAAATTAGTTCTAAGAATGAAAATGAGCGGCATTGCTACACCCCACACAAATTGACCGAATCATGAAAATTTAATTATTCCGTAATTCGTATTTCATTGTTGGTGCTTGTCATCGTGGCGCCAGTCATCGTGATTAGCAACCAGGCTCGTTACAAGAATTCATTTTTTGAAGTTCGCAGCATTAGGAGTAAAAGCGGAGTAAAAAGACTCAAATTATTTACCATCCCTCAGCTTAGACGGTGAAAATTGTTGGCCATATTCCCTTTCCAGAGTAGGATCGCAAAAAGAATAGAGTTGTTCAAAATTCCTGCCTTCAGATGTAAAAACAGGGTTAAAATTGAATTTTTACATTTCTGGTTTTTGGGGGTAAAAATAGGGTAATGTTAAATTGGACATGAAGAAAGAACGAAATTTTGCGCATATTTTATTATCCAAAACATACGACAGAATCTAGATTCACATAATTGGGATTATCAATTCCCAGATTTTTCGAAATTCGATCTTTTATGGAAAAAAAAAACGGGTAAAAATGGGAGAAAAATGGCACCTATACAAACTACAGATGACTGAAGCTAAAGTCATCAACATTGTAGCGCACATTCTTCCCATATAATAATTTTGCGACAATTTATGGTGCAGTTTTTTCGTGTAAATAGAGACAAAAAGGGGCAAAAATGCGTACATTATGCTTTTATAGTGTTATAGTGCGCAAAGCTGGAATTTTTTAAATACACAATTTTAGGACGTAGAAGAAGAAAACGGTACGTAGAACAAAGAAATAGAAAAATTGGTACCACCGTCAAGAACCATATAGTGAAGTTTGTAATACGAGAGGTACGTGAATTCACCTAACATCGTAGGCAAGGAACGAGAAGACGATCTTAAAAATCCGTACATTTAGGGACAAAACATGAAAGAATGGGGATAAAAATGGTACAATCGTCCAAGACAAACCTGATTGCGAACATTAATTTTAGGGGAGTAATGGGAACATCTATGTAAAAATGTGTGAAACTAAAATAGGCAGAGCACTTTTCTTACATCGTATTGGAATATCATGAGCATTTAAACTTATAAATTGCAATAGGAAATAAAAATAACAACAATCTTAATATAAACATCATTTTTGAGGCATGTTCGACCTACAAAAACGAATTTTGCTAAAATGATCATGTAAGGCGAAACCTATGCTTGGGCGATAACAAAAAGTTCCTTCCTAATCAAACCACTGAACTCAGTATCGTGAGTTCTAGAAGAATTTAGATTTTAATATTATTTTTATTTAAAATTTGCTCATTTTTATATATGTAAGCTTCAGTCCAGACGAAGTTATGACGCCTGTTCACTTGTTGCATCATAAGCACATTCTATTCACAATTTTTTTTAATATCGCAAACATTAACTGGTTCAATTAAATTCAACAATTAATAAAATATTTTACCAAACTCGCTGCTTGAAGTTTCAAAGAAGAATTCAATAAGGTAAATATTCTCCCAAATATTCTCCACTTCATTCAAGTTGATTTTTAGATATCATTTTCTTGGCGCATATCATGCCTACACATCAGTTTACAGAATATGATGATATAAAAAGGGTTGTCATTGGAAAAAATGTAAAATTTCGATTTGAAAATCTTTAAAATGTAAAACACATTCACACATTTGTTATGTGTATGTACAAATATATAAAATGACCATAAAGTAACCTCTCTATATGTTCATGCCGTTTTATGATACTTTATAAAACAATTTTACAGCTCATCCCCTTAAATACAAATAACATTGTGACCAATACATTTTCAATGGGATTAAGCAAATAACATTTTAGAATGTGGCACAAAACATAAGATTAATTCACATATTTCATTTTAGCTTTAAAGGATACAGCCGATTTCATGCTATCCTTCTTTTGGCTTTTGTTGTGTCCTCATGCTACATTAAATGTTACAATACCCACACAATCGCCACACAGCAGAACAGTACAAATTCGGACAAATATGGAAAAAATCGAAATCAAATATTGATACACAAAGCAATAACCATAAAAATTGCCTGAGAAATTACAATTTTGTATATACAAACACATTCATTAATATCCATAAACAACATACCAAAATGTACCGAAAACAGCAGGACTGGCAGTGGAACAAAAAGGGGAGCAAACATATCGAGCCATAGCGAAGAAGAGAAAAGAATTGAAAACAATCAAAACAACACAATTGGTCAATAAAAATATATATAAAAATATAACTAAGTAAAAAAAATACAATAAGTTTAGAGTCGAAGGAATATTGTACACCCTTACACCCTTATAAGCATAGTACATATAGAATGTACGATACGTTTCTGGTGTATGAGACATTTCAGGGGAAGTGATAGAAGGATGCCTAAAGATAGTTTGCTCATTGTGTCGAAAAGTGTGACTGAGGTAGTTTAGGTTAAATTAGCATTAGAATAGATGTAATATATACAAAGAAGACGTTGGATATTTGGATGTTTTTGTCCAATATTTTGGTGGAAATTTTTCCAATTTATGACTGAAGCCCATAAACGCCAAATATGTAACTGATATACTGAAGACAAATAACATAACGTTGCTATGTTATGTACCATCCACGCAATATTACTTACATATAAACATACATTTATATGAAGCAAACTGACTCATTTGGAATAAATGTTTTAAATATTTGCAGCTTGAAGTTAAATATTTCAAAAATCAGAGCTAGATTTTTTGTAATATATGCACCTAATAATAACGTAGACGAATTTTATCTATTTAAAGTTTAGATATCTCCTTTTTTTGTTAATGTCTGATATCATTGCTGCTCAATGTAATCACAAGAATGGGACAAAACCAATAACCGATCGTATACCTATAGAATCTGATTAATCTGCATAACTAGAAGAATAAAACAAATTCGCAAAGCAATTTTAAAGCGCCATAATATATCTAATTTTGTAAGTCTCCTTTAAAAAATGGATAAATATTTTCAAACAAAATGTTTTTATTAAATGTTGCGGCAAAAATTATATATTTTAACCTCCTTCGGTAAAGTTCTGCACTAATAGAAAGAACAAATCAGTACAGAAATTTCAGTCAGATAATTGGACTTATATATATGTATACATATATGTATATATTATTATATTACCTTTTTGTGTATTGGTGAAAAAAATACTTTGAATTGAAGATGAGGCTGCTGTTTCGTTTTTTAGTTAATCTGACAATTTGAATATGTGTCTCCCTAAGAGGCATTAAAATACAACGAATTTTAATTTAAACTTTTCTAGATTTTACTAAACATTATAAAGCAATAAATTTATGAAAACTTTAAGTAACTACGGTTTAAAAATTCAAAATTACAACTGATAAATTACATTCCGAATAATCGCATAATTTGTGCGGGAGCTACTAGAATATTGACGCCCATTCCAGTAGCTCCCGCACAAATTATGCCCTCTATTATCGCTCTCAGAATTTTTTTATCAATCGCATAATAAATTGGGCTGTATTCGGTACGGTTGCTTGAAAATTTTGAAGATAAGAAGATATGAGTTATACTGGGTTATCCATCTCCGGTCTGGCAAGCCTGTCAACTGTTAAATACCTGACATCTTAAGTGCTATTTATTTAGTGAAAGGTTTGCCATTTTCGAATATGGATTACTTAAGAACGAAAGAAAGCGTAAAAATTGTTAAAACTTACTACAAAAGTGGTGATTCAAACATAATTCAATACTACCGATTTCGGCTTTATTGCATGATAAGTTTCCAGAAAGCGTAATTTGTCATTTTGGCGATGTCAATTGGCCACCACGATTTGACACCGTTAAATCTTTTTGTTAGGGCTACGTTAAAGACCGTGTTTACGCGGATAAGCTCCAAACGTACCGTCCGAAATGTGCAAAAAAGTGGTCGAAAACTGCATCAAAAGTATCCACTGCAGCAACCAATCCAGAGGCGGTCGTTTAAATGACATTGAATTTTGTACATAATGGTAAGGTCCAGGCATTATAATGAAATAAAAGATTCATCGAAATCATAGCTTTGTGCGTGTTATATTTAACTTTACTTTTGAAACCGAAAAAAAATGGCAATCCTGTAGTTATAAGTTATATTTCTGTGACAAAATTGAGTTAGTTATTGTTAAGTTATTGGAAAGCGATGGGCAAAACAGGACACGGTCGGTACCATTATGAACACAGTTTTATTTGCATTCTAGTTGATGATTTGTGGTAAAGAGAACTTTTTGGGTCGTATTGAAGCTTGCGAAATTATGGTGAAACGGATCAAAATAGACGCATTTTTGTGCAATATGAGTTTTCTTTGGTACTTGCTGCGATTGCAATAAAATCATTAGCTGTGAGGTTTTTTCATCAGTTAACCCTCTAAAAAACTGTACCACTGAATCGGCCAGAAATTACCAGAATCGCTCCATACGAAGAGCAATGAGTTGGATCATGTGAACGCCGAGCCGCACATGTCCTAAACGTCGCACTAGGAGCTCCTTGAGCGTGGATGGGAGGTTCTCTAACGCCCGTCGTACAGTTCATATCTGGCACCAAACGATTATTACCTTTTCTTCGTGGTGTACAACTGACAACAAGAGATGCTTGTTAAAACGTCTGATTAAGTTGTTTACCTATAGGATATACATATAATAGCGGAATTATCAAATTGCCTTAGACATAAACAAAAGTTATCAAACAAAATTTGATTCAAGTCAGATAATCCTAACGTAAATTTGATCTTTGGAATAAAGCTAAGAAGCGCTAAGACCTGTTTACCCAACCCCCAAATTGTGACTCTAATTATTGATAAATTCCAAAATATTTCATTAGAAAAAATTAGATCGCCTTTGTATAACTTCATCCGAATGAATGAAGATATGCGTCATTTCATATGCCAACAACGTAATCACCAAAATGAGGTGTTTAAAATACCAAATATCTTTTGACCAAATGTGTTC
Source organism: Philornis downsi (assembly GCA_019455685.1). NCBI lineage: Eukaryota > Metazoa > Arthropoda > Insecta > Diptera > Muscidae > Philornis > Philornis downsi. Next base: position 2,121,893 of record JAHXMU010026239.1, read on the forward strand.
CATAAGTTCACAGAACTTTTTGACGACAATCCAGCAAGTTATCACTCCCATTCTGGCACTCCATGATATAAAAATGAACGTAAATGCGCTTGGAAAGCGAAAATGATCCTCTTTTCCAAGTTAAGCGCCGTTTAGTCTTTCTATTTTTGTCCAAAATTGCTTCCGTATTATATACGTAACGCTACAAAGAAATAATGATTAAAAAATTCTAATATTTTGATGTATTTCTTTATATATATAGCGGTATTTTAGATTTCTTACCCAGTTTACTCAATTTTTTTCTATTTTGAACAAAAATACAGCAGTAATCAAAAAGTGCACGGGAGAATTGAAAATGCCTTATTTTGCGGGCATGAAATAAAATACATTTTCCCAAATTTAGATTGTTTTTCAATAGATGATCTTATTGCTAATAGTTCGATCATCATAACAGGTTTTTCACAACTAATAATATACAGCCACATATAATTTCAATTTTCCAGAAAAGAAAACTTGTTCAATTTCACACAATTTCTTCCCTTCTGCAACATTATCTTTCCGAGTTCTCTAAAGAGTGTCGTCCACGAATTTCAAAACAGTTTTGTTCGTGAAATAGCTCATATGTAGACAAAAGGACTCATGTGCTATTCACAAATAGGTTATTATAGTAAAAAAGACTGAAACGTAAACGAATATGAGAATAAAAAATATTCAGAAGGTTACGAAAAAGCAAAGTTGAGACGTAAAGTCATCTTATGGCCATTGAGGATTTTCGCCGTATACTGGACAAGAACGACATACAATGGTAAAATAAATTTATGAGTTGAAATTGCTTTCAAGTATAAGTTCGATTAGAAATTATATTGTAGATGTGTACACAACATGCATATCTTTAAAATAATTTACAAAACAAACAGCATGTAAGGTCGACTAAAAGCTAGATAGCCCAGCTAAGACAACAGCAATCCTTCAAAATCCCTTTCAAACCTAACCAGAATTGGTATTGTCATCGTTTTGAAGTTATGAACGATTTTGACTTCCCTGAAGTTGTTTTCTTTTGGGCAGTTACGTGCAGAGCGAAATCACGTTATGATATTATATAAGATTTAAGTTTTTCAGGTTGGCAGCACTGGTTTGTAATGGCGTCCTAACGTTATCTGTCAAAGTGAAAAATGTACAGCATACTCTGCCATTTCATTATGGAAAGACCAACAAACGAGCAACGATTGCAAATCGTTGAAATTTATTGTCAAAATTCGTGCCTTGTGATAAACGGACGGGTAAAAATGTCACACTGCTCTTGAAACAATGGATATATTGAGGGATGAATTTGGTGAGCAGCTTATCTCTCGATTTGGCCCCCAAAATCTTGCGATTTAACGCCTCTTGTCATTAGTCTAGGTGGACAAGCCGAATACTATTGAAGCCTTACAGGATAATATAACACGTGTTATTCGTGGAATACAGGCCGAAGTGCTCGAAAAGGTGACGGAAACTTGGACCTTCCGAATGGACATTTTGAGACGGAGCCGCGGACAACATTTACATGAAATTATCTTTAAAAGTTAAATGGCAAAGACCAATTTATCGATTCCAATAAAAAATTCTAGTATGTATATGCTGCAAATTCGAGTGTTTTACTCAATTTAAAAAAAAAAAACTACGATTAAAAAATCACCCATTACTACGCAAATATAACTGTCCAATATGTGCAATAGCCTAGAATGAGTAACATATCGTATTTTTAATTTAGAATATTTTCTGTATACTGCTTCACGTCGTCATTTTGATTATTTTTACATAATTCAATAACAAATAAGTTATTTGTTAAAAAAAAAACAAATAATTCGGAAATAGAAGGATAAATGCTAGATATAAAACCAGTACAGAAATTTCAATCAGGTGAACTGGCTTACATGTACCTTCATCCAAAGTATATTCGCATTGCCGCAAAAAGACACTCGTGGTTAAAGTTAAATAACATTGCAGTTGAATGAAAAATACGAATACAGGAATATATAAGTTATATTATGTAAATTGTTTAAGGAAGGTACTAGACACGAATTGGTCGTCCTGTCGATTCCTTCACACTTTACTCAGTTTTATAATGCAATATAAATTGAATTAGGAATTAGAAATTACAGAGAATAGAAGTTGCAGAGAATTGATCGAATTTCGAAAAATCGGGCAATTTCATGAGAGGACCAGAATGGGTAGAGTAAAGTGCTTCGTGTTTATTTTGAGAACTTACTTTGGCAAACGCTCAGTTTGGTACAAATTTGGCTAAATTTAGTTCAACTGATTGGAAGTTACGAATTCAAGAACATGAGTTAAATCGGTATTTTGTATGGGAAGGGTTTAATCGTTCGATTTTTTAAATTTTACCAAGAATTATGAAATAATGCAGAGGACAACAATCTGGATTGAAAAATCAGCCAATTTGTGTAGAAGGTACCTAAAGCTGCTGGGTGATATAACCCATTTATTATCCCTTGCAACGATCTGACAAAATATTAGGATATGCAAAGATTTAAAACGTTCCTAGCCAGCCAGACGGCCATCGGTCAGTCAACTTAAAAAGTTACGAAACGCATTTGGTCAAAAGATTAAATGACTCTTTTGTGTGTTTCAAACGTTTCAAATGATATACACATTCATTTCTCCGGGTAAAAGTATTAAAAACCAACATCTCTGCGCAACGGAAATTTTGTTAGTTTCAAAAGAGTAACTTTTTATGTTTAATAAATCTTCTGTTTAAAAAGAAAACTAATTTTAATATCTGACTCATCTTGAAAAGCTAATTCGTTATAAGCAGGCTTATTTCGGTTGAAACTTTGGGCAAAAGTCATGGATTAAATTGTGCATTTTCGAATACATGCTATTGTGTATGTATTATGTACTAATCAGAGATCCTTTCTGCAATATTTTGCTCCATAATTTTTAGTAACACTTGAGGAACTCGATCAGCTAACCATATCCCTTCTGATACCTCTTATTCAGGTGGCCGATTTAGCCCATATATACTCAGATTCATATCTTCCAAACAGTCACAGCAATTTTTGCATTAATGCAAAAGGATTTTTGGAAAAAGTATATTCAAGTCAGTTCACTGAATAAAATTTCAGTACTGACTGGACATTTTCCGTTTTGCAGAGAATTTTGACACGTGTTTTTCTGGATTTCTGCTAGACATACTCGTATTTGAAAAATTTCTTAAACCACAAACCACGAAATTCCTTAATATTGTATAGAAAACCAATATTTTCAGTGAACATTTTACAGTAGTCATCCAATGTTGACAGATTACAATCACAGCTATGTTTTATCTTATCCGGCTGATAGGCTTGAACATAAGTTCTCAGCAATGGTATTTATAATTTGGAAGAGAAATGAAGAAAGGATCCCCTTAAATATATATGGCAATGACATTGAAAATGTGTATTACAGAAACAAAAAAAAAATGTTTGCTTACCATACAAATGCAAATCCCATCCCACTTAGTTTCGCTAAACCCTCGCACACAAATATAGTATAATATTTATAATATATTTATATTTTTCATTATTGTTGGTACAGTTGCAATATAAGATTATTTTTGTTTTGCGTTTGTGTTTTGAAACAATATTTTTGTTATACTTTTGTTTTGTATTAATTCAATCCAGAAGAAAAATAAAACAGTTGCAACACTGTGGTCGTATTTGCTTTCATACTACATGTATATACATACGTTTGTGCAAATAACAATGAAATGTTTTCAATAAAATATAATGGAGAGAACAAAGGAAACAAGGTTTTCAACGAAAAAAAAGGAATAAAAAAATATAACAAAAAAAAAAAAAAAAATACGCAAAATGGGTAAACATTGCATTGTATGCAAAAATACTGTGTACAATATATTCAATAGACATTTATAGACATTGCCAGGATTTCAAGGACATTATGTAAATCTGAAATTACATTGAATGCAAGGTCTTAAGCGGATAATAATATATAAGTGAATATAACAAAAATTAATATATATATATATATATATATATATATATACACAAATTTCCCATCTATTGCTTTAAACATTCTCGTCGCCCTATATAAAAATGTAGGGGATATGTCATTTTTATTGTGCAAATATATTATGTCAAAATAAATAATAATGTTGCAAGTTTATCGTAATTATAACGGGGTGATTAACGTATATTTTCATGTATCGAAATTGCCAAGAGCGTCATGACGTAAGCGTAGCGTAGCGGATGGCAATTCTTTTATTTCAATGTGGAGTTGTTTCTTTCTGAAAAACAGGTTTTTGGAAAAACGAAAATATCAAAACAAGAAGTCAAAATTGTAGTCATATTCCATGGCCATAGCCAGGGAAGGATATTTTGGGCTAATGCACTAACTTAAAATGCCAATATCCTTGTTTTTGTTTTTTTTTTTAAGAATATGAATTAAGATAATACGCTTTGTGAACTGTATCATATGATGGAAATAAAATTAACTTACTACTATTAAAGCGACTTCTAAACAACTTTGGCGATAGCAAATGATGTAAATGGCATTTACTTTTAAAACACCTCCACAACAACGGCAATGAAGTACTTGAAAATATTGGATCCATTCCCATCTATAATTTCCAACATTTAAGACAAAACATGTGAGTAGCAATACTCCAAAATCTATTATATATTTAAAGTTGTTGGGGGAAACATCTATTTATCCTCCTTTATATGATGACGGTATACTAAGTTTGCCATTCTATTTGTAAAAACTAAAAATACTCAATACTCAATGTCGCCAATGCCCGTCCCCACTACTGTGGACTGCAAGCAAAGCTACAGGGTGGAGAAGCTTCGATGCTTCGGAACATTTTTGTGGAATGTATTAAATCTGTCGGCATCTGCAGGCAGATTTTGTGTTGGGGAAATACTTTTCAATGGAACTTTTTTCTAACAACATTGAACAATGAAAAATAGCATCCAAAGATTTTAATTTTCGTCGCGCCTATATCACTCGTGAATATATGCAGAAGATGCATCATAAAGTACTGTTTGCCTCCTATGACAACCCTATATTAATTTCATTGATGTTTACCCAATTTTTCACTACTTCCCTAACATAAAATGTGATGAATATGTGCTTCCTTGGAGGGAACTAAATAAGGGCATAAATAAGGTTCCCTTATTTAGTTCCCAATTAAATGAAAGATATGAATGTAGGAACATGTGAGTTGAATTAGGCAATTTGTATGGGAGGTGCCACGGAAAACGTGGTCATACCGTCGATTTTTTTACATTCTAATGCAGTATGATTGAATTAAGGGTGGGCGCGGCCAGAATGGGTGCGGCGATAAACACTGTCTTCACTTTGGTGCCAAAACTGTGGCAAACGCTCGCCGATTTGTTTAAATCATACCAGGTTGCAGAAGGTTACGGATAAGAGCTTACTGGGTGGTAATTAAAATCGGAAAATCGGTGAATTTGTATAGGAGGTGTTAGAATGAGTGAATCTAAAGAGCCCGGTAACTACCGCCGGCTACGATCTGGCAAAATATTAGACTGCGCCAAATTTAATAAAGTTCAATAAAGGTTTGCGGCCAACAGCTTTAATAAGGTTGTATCCAAAAATTGCAATCATAAACCAAAAAGAACTGTATTAAATGTTCTGTGAGGTTGTCATTTTTTTTTTTTTTTTTTTGTGGACAGTTTGCCCTATTTTAACCAAACATTTAAATACGTATGTTTGAAATTGTTTTTAAAATTTGTTCAATTTTACTTTCTACAGAGATTATCTGAATTTTACCCTTAGTCTAATAATCTACGAACTTGTGCAACCATTGTACATGTTAGCTTTAATTATTATCAAAGTTATTAAACGATTTTCACCAAAACAATTGTTTGTTGAAATAGTGATGAGTCAAAAATTAAAATAATACAGCATTCGTTCTTCGGGTTTTACATCCGGTCCGGAATTCAAGACAATTTATTTGAAGTTGAAATCTTTTCCTATACTCGTATGTTTCGAAAAATTATTATCAGTTGATGCGGTTATTGTCGGCTCTTTTTTGCTTTGTTCGCACATCACAACCAGTTTAAATTATACGTAAGCAGGAAAAGGTAAAAATACGAAAACAAAACTTTTTTTGTCTTATATTTCAATTCGTTTCTGATGAAATATCCTATTGTAGCTACTAAATATAATACTAAATATAATAATGAATAACGTTCTAAGTTTATGGCAAGCGAACCCAGGCACAGAAGTGGTAAGTTGTGCTGCCCTTCTTGTCCTTAAGCGAGACAAAATACAGAAAACCAGCCGTATAAGTCCTGTTATTTCGAAATGTTAGAGATATTAATTGCTGAATTTCAAAAAATTTTATGGTTGGGAAATTTAATTAGGTTTGAGAAAATTAAACGAAACTACGAGTATTCTGCACCATATAAAATATTGGTGTTGTTTCTTTCATCAATTCGATTAATTTTCGGTTTTAACATTTCCATTAACGGAAGATACCTATTTGTGTCGCCGCGAGGATAAAAAGAAAAATACAATGCAAATTTTTAAAAGGAAGCGCGATACGTTCAAAGATACATATCAGCATATGTGGTGACTGTAGGGTGTAGCTTTGCTATATTAGACTGCAATCAATAAGTCACAGAGACCGTCAATGAGTCACGAAAGAATGCCTAACGTAATATTTCTGGTCTTTGTAAAAAAAGAATGGAGTCAATTGATCTCAATGAACTACTTCAAATTTGTAATAAGAAATGACTTTTTATTATTATGTTAAATATATAATCTGTTAGGAGAAATAAAAGATTTTTTTCTTTTTATCTACCTACCATCGCTTCCGTACTAATTAAGTACAACTTTACTCATTTATACTCCTAACTAAACCAAGTTTTTATTTTCGCCCTACCTGTAACCGCCCACGACGTATATTAATAATAATTCAGCTCTAACTGCAGCCCTGAGTTATGCGTTCAGTGCTGAGTGTACAAAAGGAATTGAAGGAAATATCATAAACAAATAGGAATTGACATCGTATGAAAACAAATTCGGGTTTCTCCATGGCTTCATACAACATATAAAATATTTGATTCTAAAAAAAAAAAGAATAAAAAAAAAATTGTGATAATATATCCATTTATTTCACGGCCCTGGCAAGGAATAGTGTCTTTTGAGCCGCACTTTAATGTTGAAAATGTTTAGAGTTAGATTATATTTTGTTATATCGCTTATTTAAACCAGAACTATGGTTTTTTTGAAACCATAAACCAATTGAGCGATGTGTGCCTGGCCAGCCGGCTGGAAAGTGGACACTATATCTGCCATAAATCTTTATGGAACTTCTTAAAACGTTGCACGACCTAATAAGTTGCCAGATAGTAGCCTGGGGTTGTAGTTAAGCAGTGTCGGCCAAGTCTTCTGTTACCTCCCATATTAATTAACCGATTTTTCAAAATTCAATTTCCTCTCTGCAACTCCTCTTCCGTAACCTGCAGCAACCCAATTTTTCCAAACGATTAACCCCTTCCCAATACAAATCACTGAATTAGTCCATATATTCTTGGCTTTATATATTCCAATGAGGCACACTTAATATAGTCAAATTTGGCACACATTGGGGCTTTGCCAAAATGAGGTCTCAGAATGGAAACAGAGCGGATTGCCACATGTCCCCTTGACATATGTATTATATAGGGTTATCCATTTTTTAGTTTTAAGTAAAGTTAATTGAAACGCACATAAAGCTATGATTTTGATGAAACTTTTATTTCATTATAATGCTTAAACCATGTCATTATGAACGAAATACAATGTGATTTAAATGACCGCCTCTGGATTGGTTGCAGTGGTGGATGTTCTTGAGCTGGTTTTCGACCAATTTTTTGCTCATCTCGGGCGTTATGTCGGCCCAAAAAAGGAGTCTAACGGCGTCAAAACGCATGATCTTGGTGGTCAATTGTGAAATAACGCTTTTAGGAAACTTCTCATGCAATAAAGCCAAAATCGGTCATGTGGTGTGGGCAGTGGGCCATCTTGTTTAAAGCACATATCGTTCAGTTCATAACTTTCAACTGCAGCCCAAAAAAATCGGCCGTAGCGCTCTGAATTGACGGTAATGGTCATTTCCCTAAAAAGTACTGCCCAATGAGAGCTCCAGACCATAATAAGCGCTAAATATTCACTTTTCTGGATGCAATGGTTTTTCCACTATCACTTCTGGGTTCTTCGAGCCCCGTTCACGACAATTTTGCTTGTTGACGTAACCACCCAGTGAGAAATGAGCTTCACCTCTGAACAAAATTTTATTTGAAAGCTTCTTGTAGTATCACCCAGTCAGCGTATCTGCGTCGTTATGAATGGTCAGCCGGCTTAAATTTTTGCATGAGTTGGACTCTATATGAATGGAAGTGCAAATCCGAATGCAAAATACACCATAATGAGCCCTAAGGTAGACCCAGTTGCTCAGAACGCCGTGGAATCGACAAATTCCAATTATTTGCCACACTTTCTCTAACAGAAGCAATAATTTGGGCAGTGCGCACATTGAGGTTATGCATTGGGCTGATCACATCTGTAACGTTTTCGGTCTCTTTGAATTTCGTTATTATCTTTCCAATTACTTTCATAGTAGTGGGCGTCAATTATGACCACCATAATACGTGGAAATCACCAATGGAAGAACCACCACATTTGTAGTAAGTTTTAACTATTTTTGCGCGTTTTTCGATTATGGTTTCGTTAACCATATTAGTAAATGGCAAACCTTTCACTAAATAAATAACACTTCAGATGACAGGTATTTAATAGCTGACAACCACTAAACTATCTCTTTGTAATTGATTTCGCTTCAGGCATTTAGTACTCCGAGTGAAAATAGATTACTCTTCTAGACCCCTTTAGGTACCATATGCACAATTTGGCTGATTTAACCATAACCGGTAATCCTTCTACATTCCCAAACGGAGGACATTCGATGAAAGTTTGTATAGGTCAATACATCTGACTGAAATTCTTACACTGGTTCCCTCTATACATTAACTAAAGTCTACTCACAGCTAATACATACAAGAAATGCTCAGAAACTTTCTATGTGGTGGTTATTTGAAAAATACTAAATAATGCGGAGTTTCATAGTAAAACTAATCAAATTCAAATTATGCATGTAATAATATGTCTGACGCTGAGTAGGTGTTCACAGCATTGTTGAAACCTGCGTAATATTGGGGGCATGTAAGCTTTGGACAAGTTAATCTTTTGTCGCATGTAAAGGGTGTCCCAACAAGAACGAAAGATTTAAATTTTAAATAAATCACAAAAATAAATAAAAAAAATCGTGAAACTTTATTGTATCGTAAAGTAGACAGAATGAGGTTATGTATGGAACAACACATCGGGCAGATGGCCGTCCCGGCTTTGCTGGCACACACGCGATCTTTTAATGAAATTTTCAATGACCGTTTTGCATAACTGCGGCGGTATCATTAATGTAGCGTCCAATTTCCTCTTTTAAGACTTGAGTCGTCGCCGGCTTATTCGCGTAAACCATCGACTTCAAAAAACCCCAAAGAAAAAAGTCTAATGTTGTTAAATCGCACGATCTAAGCGGCCAATTCTGGTCTCCAAAATGCGAAATAACACGACCTTCTATGGCTGTATGACTTGTGGCGCTGTCTTGTTGAAACTTCATGCCCCCCACATTCATTTCTTCAATTCTAGGCACGAAAAATCTGGTTATCATTTCACGATACTGAATACCATTGACTGTTCACGCTTGACATGCCTCATTTTCATAAAAAAAGGTCCAATGATTCGCCCAACCCAAAATCCACACCACGCAGTGACACGTTTAGGATGCATTTGCTTCTCGTAAATCACTTGAGGATTTTCCTCACCCCAAATGCGTCAATTCTGCCTATTGACGAAGCCATCAAGATGGAAATGGGCCTCGTCACTGAAAATGATTTTATCGCCAATATCAGCATTTTCATGTTGTCTCTCCAATATCCAATTAACAAACTCCCTTCGCTATCCATGGTCAGCTGGCTTCAGTTTCTGAGTCAATTAAACTTTGTATGCATGAAGATGCAAATCTTAAGTCAAAATTCGCTGCATAGTGGATTTGGAGACACCAATTTGCTGAGCTCGGTGTCGAATTACAGTGGATGGAGTTTGAGCGACATCATCAGGTACAGCTGCGACATTTTCGGTCGATCGATCTGGTCGAAGGCGCGTTGTTGTCTTTACATCACTAACAGACCCAGTTTTGGCAAATTTATCCATTAATCTCTTTACAGTTGACCCTTTTGGAGCATTATTGTGACCCTAAGTTGATTGCAATTTGCGAACTGTAGCCCCAAAACTTTCACCATTTTGATAAAACAATTTCACAATGAGAATGCGTTGTTCATTCGTGTAGCTCCATTTGTACTAACCTCGTACCTTCTACTAGCAAACAATAACAATTGTTCAAATGTCAAACAATGACACTTCGAATGGTGCAAAATTTAAATCTTGCGTTCTTGTTGGGACACCCTTTACACCTTTGCTCATATCCATATGTTCCCCTGCCAAGTGCTATATACCCCCATATCCATAGGTGACGGTATAAAAATTCTCTATGTCTGCATAGGGAGGGGCATTCTATTTGCCCAAGTAAAAAAAAAAATTCTCCAACATCCCCGTCAAGTTTCGTTCAAATAATTCTGAAAGAGAATATATGTGAGTCACCTACATGAAGTTTCTTCATAATTAACTGCCGTAGTTAACTTACCAGTTTTACCACATCCCCATTTTTCGTCCGCATACGGTGTTGATGAAACTCTCCTCTCTAACCGATTAATCGTTTTGGGTTGTACTTACCCATATGTTGTTTAATTTTCTCCTTTGACTGATAGCTCATTTCTGGTGAAAATCTTTGCCTGCCGGACACATTCTCATGTATCCTTTTTGTCAACCTGCAATCTGATTAAATTCGTTACCAATGACACAGTCAGCTGATAATATCATACACTTCAATACTTTCGAAAGGCTAAACCCACCCAATAAAATCGGCCACCAACCGCCACCGCCAGCAACAACAACAACGAGTCTTTATATTATAAATGGTAGAGTTCAAACAATGCATATTTTTCATGCTGCCATTTAAACCTCGGTGCACTCGAGTCAAAGTGTATGCAACATAATACATGAGTAGTTCATGCTGATGTTATTTGTGTTGGTATTGGTGTTGTGCTCGTAATAGCCATAAAGCCTATTAATCATGTAAGTTCATAGCTCGAAAGCATGCAATATAAATGTAAATTTTATGACTGTAAACATGGCATATCCTGTGAGCATTTAAATTGGTCAACGTTATATGCAGGAATTAAATGTACTCGTTTGGTCGAAGACCAGAATGTCATCAGCATATTCGTTGTGACTAAAGACAGGTAAATTCTCTGACATTTATGTAATAGCTCAAACAGAATCAGTCCCCACATTTATGAAGATTACATATAAAGGATTATGCATAACGAAAGGAAGATAATAATGTGAATATTTCTCAAATAATAGTTGCAACAGGGCACAAGTGATTGTTTTAATTGAAAAATATAAATCGTAGTATTAATTACAGATCGGTTATACCTTCACACAAACGAATGAAGGTATATTCTATTTGATATGGCAAAAATGTAACACCCAGAAGAAAATGTTTGAAGTACCAACTGTCTTCTGGACAAATACGTTTCATGACCTTTTAAGTTGATTGAAAAATATTCGTCTGTATGGCTGGCCGGTTGGCTGGTAGATGCGATAACTGCATACATTTTCACGAAACTTCTTAAAACTTTTGTAGTTCGTAGCTATGGATTCTAAATGGGCTACATCGACCGGCTCAGTATAGTACCTTCCATACAAATTGACCGATAAAATTTTAAAATATCAAAAATTATTTCTTTACAAATTCGTATACCGTAAATTTTGTATGTTTGAAAATTTGTGCAATATCGACCAAGTAACCACCTCCCTTCTGTTCCCTCCCATATAAATGACCAATTTAACTATTAGCTGCATATATTGTATTTCAAACAGTTGCATTGAATTCTAATAAATTTTACTTACGTCAAGCGTTTGCAAACTTAGTTTTGATAATGAAAGCAGACAACAGTGCCATACCAATTCTGGTTTCTCTGATATGAACTGACCGATTTAACAAATCTAATTTCCACCCTGTGAACTCTAATGCGAACATTGCAGAAACTCATGTTTTTTTTTAGTGTAATACTTGGTGTAGTTTGAAAAAACCTACTGAATTCCCACTCATCTTCTAGCACTCCACTCGCTTTTGCACCAACACAAATGGACGTTGGAAAAAGTTATGTGGAAGCCAGTTCACCTGCTTGAAATTTCTTTGTCATTTCAAGCAAAACATCAATCAACACACGTTTGCTGATGTTTTCACTGAATTTGCTGCAACTTCTATAATCACCTGAAAATTATTTCCTATGCTCTCATATTTGATTTTCCCATAGCAGTATAATTTGCTTAACAACTCCTACTATTAACCGCATCTTAAGATGTGTGTCGCAAATTTAGCTTTTGATACATGAAATCACCTTTTTTATAAACTGGTAGCTGGTAAGCCTGCAAATATTGTTTCGGCTATCAATATTTGAAAAACTAAACAAAAACCAGGTTATTCGAGCTGTTGAGTGTGAATAAAGCGAAGACATTTCTTTCAATTTCAAACCGAAGAATAAAGTTCTATCTAGAGCGAAGGTAAGCAATTTGTTCAAATATGTATAAAGCAAAGCACAATTTAAATATGATGTCTTATAAAGTAAAACAAATGCCATTATAAGTATTTTGCATTATTATGAGTCTAAAACGTCGCTAGAGGAAGCAAATTTGATTTTCTGAAAGAATTTTTTTTGAGGTTATACCAACAATATAGAGGTAAACATATTTTATAATTTCTTTCGTAATGCCTACAAATAGTAATCTAATACCCCCTCCAGTACACAAATTTCAGTAAAAAAACTGACTTTTCCAAAGTATTTTTGCATATGTTCAAAAGTGTGAAGTGTGTATCAAAAATGTAAGTCACTGCAGTGTATGTGGATGGTACTGCAGTCCATTCTTATTCTCAAAAATAAGTTTATCATATGCATGATGTATGCCAAATTCGATCCAATTTTGTAGTCTAGTATCTGGCTAATCAATCTCTTAATGTGTACCAAATTTTACTGAACTTAGTTTAACTGTACGGAAGATATGAACCAATGAAAACATGGGTTAAGCCGATCATCTATTTGCAAGTTACCAGGAGCGACACGGTAAGGCGGACGATATTAGAAATATTACGAATTTTAGAGGAAGCACAGATTTTTGTTTCTAGGAAGCAGAATACTGATTATTGCTATATTGGCCAATCTGTAAGTGTGGTACCCTCCATTTTCATTTGCAAACCTAAGGTTGTTAAGCGCTATGTGGGAAATGTGTCCGATTGATTTTTTTTTACTAAGCATTATAATGCAACATAAAGCCAAAAATTGTAATTAGCTGCAGTCTATGAATTAGAGATTATAGCGAAAAACTTAAATTTTGATGAATTGGTTTTGGAATTGGCATTGCCCTCCGTTTTCATTCCCAGAACTTATTTACCGAACGTATGACTTTTGACTATTTGACTGAATATATGTGTTAAGTCGGCGATTTGTATGGAACTTTCCAGAAAAGGTGTGGAAATGACAATCGTTTTCATTCCCAAAGTGTAATTTATAACGCGCATAACGTATCGCAATTTTGACTAGAACAGAAGCTGACAATATGCGAGTTAAATGGGTAATTTGTATGGGTACCAGAAAGAGCGATATTCATTAGTCGATTATTCTCAAGGCTCACAGAGAATTATAAGTCATTATATTGAACAGAAACCCAAGCTACAGCAGAAATTATAAATGAAATATTCAATTTTAAGTCCGCCACCTGTGGCAAAATTTAAAAAATTTAGTGCAACCGTAGTTTAAGAGGTGTGAATCTGAAAATATGTACGCTAAATCAGTACCAGGCAGATGATACTGGTCATTCCGCCAATTTGTTTTTCAAATTCTGTGAAGCTCTAGGCTACGAATGTGGAGGTACAGGGGAAAAACGAAATTTCGGAAACTCAATCAATCTGAACAGAAGGTACCAGTACGAGTGGGTCGATATACCCCATTTACAATCCCCAGTTACGATCTAGCAAAATATCAGTCTGTACCTGGTTTTGATAAATTTAGTATAGTAGAAACTTGCGGCCGTTATTGGGTTCCTCAGCCAGTCAGACATCAATCAATCGAAATGAAAAGCATTTGGTCAGAAGATAATTAGCACTCTAAATGTCATCACCTGGATGTTACATTTGTGGACGCACCAATTGTGCCACAATAAGAACTTCAAATAACTTTTTTGTTTTAAATAATATATTTCAGTTATTTTTTATTTTTTTTTTTTTTTTTTTGTATAGAAAATTCAAATTGATTTTATATAACTAATTAGTTTTGAACATTATAGACCATATTTGACCTCCATGTTTATTCACGCATATCCGATACATGGTCAGAAAATTATTCATTGGTGCCTGAAGGGGTCAGGATCGTCTCAATTATTGTTCTAATGGACTGCTTCGATTCACTCATATTCTTCGGCATAATCACATAAAAAAAGTCTGGTGCAGTCAGAAAGTGGAGTTTCTGGACATTAATTTGTTTTAGAATTTTCATTGGAGCACCCCCAAAACTGGTCTGAGTATATGTGCTGTTGCTCCACCTTGCTGGAATCAAATGCTGTTAAAACCGGTACGTCTTCGGCGCAGTTCAAAACAACTCTTTAAATAACGGTCCCTATTGACAGTTACTGTTACACCATTTTCTTCAAAAAAGTATGTCCCCACAATGCACCTTGATGAAACCGCGCACGACACACTGACGCGTTGTGGGTGTAGTTTCGTCTCATGAAGTATTTTTAGATTAGATTCACTCCATATACAGTAATTTTGCTTATTTACGAGTATATTGCCGTTTAGATCAAAATGGGCCTCATTAGACATAAACAAGCAATTTATCAAATTGTTGTCTTCTTCGGCCATTTCCATCAATTTTTGGCAAAATTCCATGTGAATGGGAGGATTTTACTTGCTTGGAGTTTCATGAATTATCTGTTGTTATGATCGTCGGCGAACTCTAATTTTCACCGATAAGTTTCGAGTCGAAATGCTTGGATTTGCCTGAATTGACGATACTACATTCTCGATTGTGGCTTGAACCAGAGCATAGGCATCTCGTTGGTAAGGTTTTCATGTGATGTTTCGAAATTCCGCAAACATGTTTACCCACCGCATAACGGTGCCGCCAAACTCCTGCATAAATTCGCTGTGGGTGGAACTGAAAGACTGTAAAGCATAGTGCCGCCGCTCTATCCAAATCCTCTTTTCGGTATTCCAAGCATCCATTTTAATAAATCTAAATAGTAATCTGTCAAATAAAAATAAACTGATTATTTGCACAGGAAAAAGCTGATATATTATTTTATATAAATTCGTTCTTCCGGGTGAAGCTATAAAAATGCAGTTTGCTACAGTCTATGTGTTAGGAGTTATTCGGAAAATTACCAATTTTTTATGAGAGTTGCGTACATTTTCACTCCTATAAATTAACTTAGCAAACTCTTCACGCATGCCCCATTTGAGTCAGTTTGATGTGACCGAATGGAAGATATGAACATAAGAATGTATGGATTATATGGGTGATTCGTATTTAAGGCTACGGAATGGCTCGTTTTTTCAGGTTTTTAAAGAGTTATAGCTCAAAACAATGGACAATATTGCAATATAGTTGTAGTCAATCAGTTAAGAATTACAGGGAAAGGTTTTAAATAGTTTCATAGAGATTTACGGCAGTTATCGTGTTTACCAACCAGCCAAACAAACAAGATTAGATCAATTTTAAAAAATCAAAAAACATAATTAGTTCAAAGCGACATGCCAATTTAGAAGATTACTTCTGGTTGGTATTAGCTTTCATTCCTTCTTTTGGAGGTCTAAAGAGTGTATACTCCTGATCGTCGTAAATATCTCTGCCTACCACCTGTTCCTCTCTAAGGTGAATAATTTTGATGGTGAAAAATTCTCCTTAAGAGAACCTTTTGAAAATCGACGGACTCATTTTTTTTTTTTTTTTTTTTTTTTTTGCTAAAGATACAATCGTTTAGATAAGAGAGGCATAAACAAACTACCTTTAAAATGTAAACAAATTATTGAAAGAAACGGTGTATGCTAAATAGAGCTTCCAAAGTCATGCAAAAATAAGGGTTTTCTTTCAACCACATAGGCGGTTTCAAAATTAACCGACCTGACATATAGATGGTGCCAGTAGTTTGAAAAAAGTATTTTTGTGAAAAGCGGCACCCTTATAAAACATGTGTTTTGAGTTTCAACGCGCCGCCTTGATTATTATTTTCATTTGAGCCATCAAAAGTAAACGATCTCAGTGGATTTGTAAATATGGGAAAAATTGGTCAACGTTAAGTAATTCAATATTTCCTTATTGCATATTCCAATATTTCCAAACTTAAAGTCGAGCTATATTCTACTCTCGATAAAGCTGAATTTTTGCATTGATTTATAACCTTGGATGAGACATGGGCCCACCACTTTACATCTGAGGCAAGAGAACAGTCAAAGCAGTAGACTAAAATGGGAAAAACGTGTCCAAAGAAGGCAAAGACGGTTTCATCTAGATGCAAAGTCATGACGTCTGTTTTTTGCGATGTGCATGGGATTATTTGTATTGATTATCTTTAGGAAGGAAAAACAAAATATTAATGACGAATACTATGTTAATTTTTTGAGGCGTTTAAGTAATGGAGTTGTGGAAAAAGACCGCATTTGGCAAAGAATAAAGTGTTGTTGCATCGAGACAATGCTCCAGTTCACACAGCCACTACTGCGATGGCCAAAACTATTGAACTAAAGTTCGAATTGCTTCATCACGCACCTTATTCGGTAAATTTATTTCCCTCGAACTATTTTATATTTTCAAACTTAATAAAATTGCTCGGTGGTAAAATATCTGCTAACAATGAAGACGTGGAGTCTGCAGTTGATGGCTTTTTGGAGGAGTTTGTCAGTTCTTACTATAAACAGAGTATAGAAACTATTGAAAATCGCTGGAAAAGGTGTGTCGAGCCAAGATGAAATTGTTTTGAAAAATAAGGAACATTTCCCCAAACTTTTTTGTGTCTTCTTTGTTAGGTCGCTTAGTTTTACGAACCGCCCTCGTACGCCGTACATAACTTCCAAACTATCTGAAGGTTTTTCCAATTTCATTGAGATTGTGGATCGGCGAGAGCATCAAGATACGATGATTGCTTTTGTCGAGGACAGCATTTGTTCATGAAAATTCATTACTAGGATTCCTTTGAAAGTTTAAACTCTGGTGTGTTCAACAGCGTCTCTATTTAGAATTATTCTTCTCAATATACGCAGTAGTCCCTTCCATATCTCTCATGAGTAATAATGGAGATTAGTTTTATTGCAAATATGAGTATATTTATATTGAGGTATTCAAAGATTTTATTTTCAAATGTTTGTCATTATTTGATAATATATGGCCCAATGACCACCATGCTTTAATGAAACCAGTTCACGTTCGTTTTAAAAATGTGCATTGCTCGTTATGGCTGTTTCAGGAGGCTAAATCATGGTTTACTATTCCGTGCGAAGAACCCAGTGCTTTGGATTCAGTCGTGCGAACAAAATGGTTAGCAGCCGTTGACCATTATATTACAGCCATTAATTCGCAACACATTCTAAACGTAACTGAATGTGCAGATTATTACGTAAATCATAGCACATGCTCAAGTATTTCCAGGTACGAATACTTAATTTTCATCATAAACAGGAGATCTATTATCGGGCAGACCACAACTCAAAGTCATGATATTTTTATTGTGATGGAAACAAAAGATGTTATCGGAGGAAAACCACAACGAGTTGTTCAAAAAATTATCACGCAACTAATGTCAAATATTTGTATTTTAACCACATTTATCATTTTATCACGATAAATGTTATTTACGCTTTGTGATATAATAAACATAAAAATGTAAATGATAGATATGTAAATATGTGAGTATACACACTTTCGCACAGGTATATACATATGTACATTGTGGACCTTTTGCAACCCCAATTGGATGTGGGGTAATCAACAACCATAAAAGCGTATAAAAGGAATTGCTCGGACGGACAAGAAGTGACCGGCATCAATGACCATATATGAGTGTATGCATGTGTTTATATGTGTATTTTGATCTTAGAACAAACACATTCATACATATATAGGTACATATATTGAACATGGACATTTAGATGTAAAGAAACAAAGGCTTCCTTTCTTGAGGCGATATCGGAGGGGGCACTTTTAGAAACTTTGGCCTTTGGGGAAAATGCTTGTTAGCGGCTGCCATAAAAGTAATTACCTCATTGACTGATTTAGCGCCCATAGATTGTCTTCCTTAAGTCTTTTGCAGTCATAAAAGAGAACAATGGTACAGATATGGCAAATTCGTTTTTTCGAAATATTGAGAAAAGGAAAGAGAAACGAAAATGTTATAAGATGCACTTAAATGTGTATGAACTCCAGGGCGAGTTGAATTAGTATGAAACGTAATAGTATGAACGTAATTCCCGAAGAGTTTAAAGTGCCAAATATTTTTTTAATATAAATGTTTTTTGACTTTTTATAGCCGATTGAATGAATCCCATCTGTCTAGGTAGGTAGCTGATAAACATGATAATTGTTGTAAACCTTCGTAGAATTTCTTGAAACTTTGCACAGTCTAATATTTTGAGGGACTGAATCCAGATGTTATAAAGGAGCTATAACGATCTATAACATTTAGTTCGTGGACAGCAGCAGCCTACGTTTTTGTCCAATTTTTCATGTTTGTTAAAAATTACAAATATCGACCGAATAACAGAGTCCTTTCTGATACGTCCAATAAAAACTACCCATTTAAATTTAAAATCAAAGTTGGGTCCAAAAAGTTGGTACAACATGCTCTTTATTTTTCAACATAATCCTCCTTTAGCTCGATAGAATTTTCCAGTGATATTCAGTAGCTTCTATATCGTATTTATACTAAGAACTGTCAAACTCCCTAAAATAGTCACTATCACTTGAGGGCAAATCTTTTATCCCCGAGCTATTTTTTCAAGTTTAGGAAAAGAAAATAGTCCGAGGCGAATGAGGTGCCTAATGAAGCAATTAGAATTAATTTTGTCCATCGCAATAGGGATGAGTGAACTGGAGCATTGTCTTGATGAAATAACATTTTCTTTTTCGGCAAGTGCGACTTCCTTCCACAACTTCATCACTTAAACGCTGCAATAAATTAGAATAATATTATAATCGCCATTGATGGTTTTTCCTTTCTGAAGATAATCAATACAAATAATCTCCTGCGCATTCCAAAAAACAGACGCCGTGATCTTGCTACAGATGGAACCGTCTTCGCCTTCTTTGAACACTATTTTCCCACTGATCTGTTCCTTTGACTCAGGTGTGAACCATGTATCATTCATGGTTATAAATCGTCTTAATAATTCGCCTTTATTGCTGCTATTATTGAAAAATCACCAAACTCTCTACAGAAACATCTTCGCGACATAGTTTTTTTTTTCTATTAAAAGCATGCACGGCATGGCATGGTCGATCACTGCGGTGATCGCTTTGGCAACTCGCACGACCTTTTTTAAACTCTGCTATCCAATATTTTACAATCGTTAACAAAGGAGCAGACTCCGCCAGAGTAGAATACAGTCTGGCTTTAATATTGGTTGTACTAAGACCTTTCAAATGGAAATATTGAATTAACAAAATATTGAATTTCATAGATTCATTTTTCATTTTCACTAAAGTGTTTCAGTACAGTATAACTTAGGGATTATCTATATTTTAATAAATATGGTGCTGTGAGTAAAAATGGTCCGCATTGATGTCGTTCCCTAAAATAAGAGTAATTAAATAAGATAATTCAAATTTGTGTTTAAAAAAATAAAAAGTAATAATCGTTTATAATAATCTTCAACTCCTTAGTTAGTCAAAGGTTTGTCATTTACTAATATGGATCGTTTAGCAAGCGAAGAACGCATAAAAATAGTTAAAACTTACTACCAAAAGTGGCGATTCAAACTTTGGCTTTCAATCGAACAATATTTTCTTCGGCGATGAAGTTCACTTCTTACTCAGTGGTTATGTTAAAAAGTAAAATCGTAGCATGTAGTGCTGGAAGAGCCTAGAAGTGATTGTGGAAAAGCCACCGCATCCGGAAAAAGTGACTGTTTTTCGTGCATTATGGTCTGGAGATGTCAGTAGTACGTATTTTTTCGAAACTAACGCTGGAAGAACTTCAAAATGATCCACTGCTGCAATTAATCCAGAAACGGTCATTTAAATGACATTGTGTTTCCTTAATAATAGCAAAGTCCAATCACTATAATGAAATAAAAGTTCCATCGAAATCATAGCTTTTTTAACGTTAACTTTGCTTGGAAACAAAAAATGGACGAAACGATAATCTGGCCAATCCCAATCAAACAGGCCAAAGGGCTATTGAAAATTCAAAGCGCCACAACGCGAAAAATTTTACGATGGGATCTAATTGTGTTGACTTTCGTGCGATATTTAAAAAAATTGAACATAATTGAATTGAACATAACTTATGGTAACTTCTAATCTAAGGAATCAATAGGTCACAACATTCTATCGAACTTTTATTCCCCGAAGAAAGCTCCAATTTCGTTCAGAATTTTCACAATGTTGTAAAGGGGTTTATTATTTTAGACGCGGCTATATCTTGACTGTTCTCATGTTATCTCTTTGCTACACATGCAGACAAATCACCATGTCAAGTTACAGAGTGAACGAGCAAGAACAAGTGATAAATTATTATTATCAAAGTGGGTGCTCTTGTGAAAAGGGTTACAGCCCATTTTTCGATGAAGATGTACACTAATCAGCAAAATTGGTAATGATACCAATACCAGTCCAGCAAAAAGAAATTCGTTAACAGAATGTTTAAGTTTGGTGCGGTTGCAGGCTGGTTGTATTATCGGCCCATTTTGCTCCGAAAACGATGGTAGCATTGCTATCATCGTTAACGGGGGGAAACTATCATTTGATGGTAATCATTTGTTTTTTTGTACCAAAATTGTATAATGTGGATGCGGGCGATATGTAGACCCTCGATCCTCATTGCACCTTAAATACATAGGAACCATTTAGCCCATGTAAGAGGTGTGATAAAAAAACCGTTTTTTTCAAATTTCGTGAGTTACGTACGATATGTTCGATTTTCGTTTTTTTTCTGTTACGTTGGTACACATGTCTAGTATATATGTTGACAATATCGGCCATTTTGGATTGCCAGTTTGTTTTCGACAGATAAAAAGGTTAATCGTGTTTTGGTGTGCTCTTCGATTTTTTTACTATTCGAAAAAATGGATCAAAGAAACTGTAATTAATTTTGTGTAAAAAAATTAAACTAAATGTGCAAGGACATTTGAAATGTTGACTGTGGCGTTTGGCGAGTCTACTATGAGTAGAACACAGGTTCAGTTGTAGCATAACCGGTTTAAGCAAGGCCGAGAAGATGTCAATGACAATGCTCGTCCTGGTCGCCCAAGCACGTCAAGTCCAGTCAAATGTGAAGGTTTTGCTCACTGTTTTCTTCGATCGCACTGGCGTGGTACATTATGTATTCTTGCCACAAGGTTGTACGGTCAATAAGGAATACTACCTTGAAGTTATGCACCGTTTGCGAGAAGCAATTCGTTAGAAGCACACAGAATTGTGGAAAACCCAATCATAGATTTTGCACCATGATAACGCACCAGCTCACACATCGATGCTTGTGTGTGAGCTTTTGGCCAACAACAAAACCGCAATCATGCCTCAACCGCCGTATTCACCGGACTTGGCCCCGCTTACTTTTTACTGAAGACACCGATGAAAGGAGAGCGTTTTGCTACGATTGAGGAGATAAAAGAAAAATCGAAACAGGAGCTGTTGGCGATACTAAAAAGCGCGTTTTAGAAGTGTTTCGAGGATTAGAAGAAACGCTGGCACGAGTGTATTATATCTGAGGAGGACTACTTTAAAGGAAATAAAATAGAAATTGATGAATAAATAAATACTTTCTGAAAAAAATTTCAAATAACGGTTATTTTTTGATCACACTTCGTATTCTTACATTAATATTATCCTCTACATAGTTACATTAAATTTATTAGCATTTGGTTTACGCTCAGCGCTTTCCAGCGCTTGATTTTCCGAAACTAAGTCATTCTTCCGTAATTTTTCTAATAGGTGAATTCAATAAAATTTAGCGCACTTTATGCGTTTGGTACACTAAGTTCTGGGAATGAAAAAAGGGAATGCTACAACACCCTTTCTGGTGCTTCTCATACGGATTGTCCGGTTTATTGAAATTCCACTTTTGGATTGTAATAGCTGATCCGTAGACAGCAATTACATAAATTGTCATATGCTTCATAAAATTTAAAAAAATTACCGGGATACTCACGCCCTCTCTGGAATCTTCCATTAAAATTGTATAATTTTGTCCCCCTATTTCTAGATTCATATCATTCATTCAATAGCACTAAATCCAGTATAATTTACCACACATCAGGCATATAGCAAAATTAGTTCTGCGAACGGAAATGGGGTTGCCATGCTTCTTAGAGTGACGCACATATAAATTGGCTGACTCAGCAAAAATCTGTTCTCTTTATCTTAGAAACAAAATCAGTGGTCTCTGTATAATATCTAAGCCGGATACTCCAGAAAGTTATCATACAATTTCTTTGCTTGTACTTTAAGTACTTATTTTAAAGAACTTAGCGATTCACCACGCGCCTTATGACAAATCTCACACTTTTGCTCTAACGCAGTTCATTTGACTGGTATTTCTATACTGGTTTTATTGTGTTTCAACTCCGAGTAATGTTCGCAGCAACACAAAAGGACGTTTTGTGAAGCCATATTCATGTATTTCACCTGGTTTACACTTCTATACCAGTTAAATTTCCTATTGTTTCAAATAGAAATGTTAATCTGTATGTTTAACGGTCAATGTTATTGTTACTTTATCCAAAACCAATTAACTAGGGGTTCTGTCGTGAAGATGCGTAGATTCATAGGGCCCCTAATCACATACCAAAATCCGAACATGACGTTTTAAGTGATGATGTTGTGTGTCTTCAAGCACATAAATATACAAAGTAAGTATAAAATTTAGTAAGGGATCATTTAACAATATAATGGTCCAACATGGCCCAACAAATACGTACACAAAAATCTTTAACAACAACATCATACAGATACATATATCAACGAGTACATCACCCATATCGCATTTGTGTAGGGACAAACTTGTTGTGCCTTACATCGGCCATTACTGCACGTACTTATGGACTAGACACAAATGGGCATGAATGCCTAACCTTTGGCCATAAAATGGTTTAATAGCCAACAAAAGGTTTTCGGCGATAGCACCAGCAACAACAATAATAGCAAAAAGCAGAGATAGGTTAAAAGCATGGACAGCAGCGATGACTGCCCCCAGAAAAAGAAAATGGGAGTAAGTACCATAAATGTCCTCAAAGGTAGGTTAACATATTTAACGTGGTTTATGTTCATACACAAGTATTGGTGCTGCCATACATTCAACGCAACTTGGAAGGATTTGGTACGAAAGGATATGTGTGTGTATATGCAGGACTTTAGTAGTATATAGACAGTTGTATATAGCAAACGACCGATCAATTTATCACTTAACCAATGACAACAGAACCTAAGGTTTGGAACCATACATGTAGTTTGTAAAATGCTCGTTCATATAATGGGATAAAAGAGGCCACGTTTTAATTTATGAGTTGTCCACGAATTTTGTATTTTATTTCGGTACTTGAATAAAGTATGTAAAATATTTTACTGGTTGGAAAACTTATATTTTGAATTACATATTTTTTTTATTCTTCAGTCGAAAGCACAAATGTATATATCATTGGATACAGCAAAAATCTAAACTCAGGAGGAAACATTTAAAGTGTCACATATTTTTTGACTAAACGTGGTGCATAATTTTCAAGACAGATTGAGTGATAACCATCAGTCTGGTTGGTTGGCTGACTAGTAATCCTCCATGAAACTTTCCTACTCGAAACAAATATGATCGTAAATGGGTTATATCGACCAGCTCCTAGTTCTCATGCAACTAAACCTATTCTGTTTTCCCCACTTAACTTTCAATTTGTAAATGCTAGTAACTTAAATCTTTGCCTCATATATTTTAGTACATATAATGCTCAGTAAAATCTAAAACACAATTCATATCTTTTTTAAACCTTCTCCCGGAGGAATGATTGTTTGATACGACAGAAATGTAACACCCTGATGAAAGCCTTTAAAGTACCAAATATCATTTGACCAAATGCAATTCATGACTTTTAAATCGATTGAGCCATGTCCGTCTGTCTTTTGGTTGGTGGATAGGACAGTTTGTTACGACAGTTAAATGTGTATGGAAGTTCTTGTATCTCCCATACAAATTGACCGATTTCCGGAATTCCGTCGAAATATGGTTAACATACATATTCTTAGATTCATCTGTTTTATATTGTTGCACTAAATTTAGCCGAATTTGGTACGCATTTGGCGTTTGTCAAAGTAGGTTCTCAGAATAGAAAAGTGGCCGGATTTCCACACGCATTCTGGTTCCTTTCATAAAAATTGACCAATTTTTCAGTCAATTCTCTATTATTTCTAATTAATCGATTGTAGCAGTTTATGTTTTTATCCCTTCATTGTGTTACTACACTCTACAATATCGGAGAAACATCGAACAAGTAACCACGCCCCATCTGGCACCTTAACCAATATATTTTTACTTACACATACGATCCAATCGATCGTACCAAATTTAATCAAATTTACCATATATCATGTGTTTGGTGATCTAAGAGGTGAGAGCAACAATGGACGACAAGGCCAGTTCCATTCTGGTATTTCCCTTACAAGTTGACGTTTTATTGAAATTTGATTTTTCGCTGTAATTCATTATTCGTAGCCTGAAATTACTAAAATGTGAAAAATTTGGCGGAATAACCACGCCCATACAAATTACATTATTTACCTTATGTAATTATAGTTTTGATTCTTTCATTCAATTGCACTGTGTTTATTATAATTGGGCTAGGATCAGGCATTTAGTTCTGCGAATGAAAATTGATTGCACTGCCACGCCCCTTAGGGTACCACATATACAAAGCGGCCGATTTATCAAAACTCGACATTTATTCCATATTTTTCAAAGGGAGAACCTCAGAAGTTGTTATATTACTTTTTGTTACTGATCTTTAATTCAGAGGATTTTTTTCCGCAGCAGCACAAAAGGGCGGTAGGCGAAGATACATGTAAACCAGTTCACCTGACTGAAATTTCTGTACTCATTTTCATGCATTTTATTCAGTCACACGAAATTAGGTCAAATTTTATATACTGTGAACGAAAGTTCGCAGTATTGCCACGCTCCTTCTGATACCTCCCATTCAAATTGGTCGATTTTTAACAGTTAAATACTGTCTCTGTAATTTCTAGTTAGCAGGCTACAGTAACCTAAACTTAAACTCATACTAGTATATAATGCTTGGGAAAATCAGGGAACGGAAACGAACGCCATTAGTACACGTCGTTCACAAATTGACCGATGTTTAGTAATTTAATTTTTCACCGTAATCTTAAAACATTAAACGGGGAACGTCGGGTGAAGTTATATGTAAGTCAATTCAACTGACTGAAACTCCTGTGATGGATTTTTAAATAATTTTCGATTCACTACGCTTGTAAAGTATCAGTTAAATAAACTTGGTGAACTATAAAATTAGATATTCACACACAAGTAATTTCTTACATGTTTTTGTGCGTTGTTAACCCAAAATATGGTTTGATACGTTAATCTGTAAACTATTATTAATTTTACAGATGACATTTTTTTAGTAACTGTGCCTGTTTTAGTTGTTTATTTTGTACATAATATTTAAATTCATTTAATTTTAATATTCAAAAAATATAAAAATAACAAAATAAAAAGAAATAAATTTTTGCGGAATTTCAGGTCAATTTTCTAAGTCCGTGATTCATCAGAAATGCCAAATAAATGCAGCATTTTTGAACTTTTAAAGGTTAACAGTTTTAGAAAAGGAAAAGAAACCCTATCAACTCTATTTCTCGATAGAGGACGGAAAAAATTTTGCACATTTATGCACATATTTATACACACAAAAAAATGTTGCCGCAATGCAAAAATCATATACAAATTTGGAATAGTGGGTAAAGTGGACGCATATACAAGTATGTACCCATACCTATATATCTTGTTTTCGCTGACAGTAAAATGAATACTGAGAATCTTCCTGGTAAATGGGCACTACTTCGAATTAAACATGCGATTTGGTAACGAACGGCGAAAATCAAACATTGCAAGGCATGCATTTTGTCCTTCTTACTTACGGATTATTGAATCCGCATTATATACGTATTTGTCGCGTTGCCGTGATCTAAAATCCGTAAGTTTTCTTTTCAGAATTTTGGGCTTGTTGACTGGTTTGCACGTCAAACTCGTTAACTCATGGCTCATTACAAATTATAAACCGTGTTTTCGGAATGTGGTGTTAGAATCGATGAGCTTAGCATGTCTTAAGCGAATTTCGCTCGACTACGTTTTTGAACAAAATTCATGTTTTTTGGAAATACTCGAGCGGCAGCATATTTCATACCTAAACTATCATCTAAATTGGTATAATAAGACATAGAAGCATTGGTATCTGCCTCTCTCAAATTTAAATGACAAATGTCAGTCATCATTTTCTTCATTTTATATTTCTGAACTCCAATTGAAAACATTGATGGCCGAGCAGAGGGAGGCAAATCTTCCACCACATCTCCACCATTTTCAAATGCACTGTACCACGTGTTTTTGATGAAGTCGATTCATCGTACGCTTTGTGTAGCACTTTCAGAGATTCGGTACATTTGCAGTACACAAGTTGAGACAAATTCTTTGTTTGTTATTTTTCTCCTTTACCCGACTTCGGTTGACTGTTTTATTGGGTATAGGGTTTTATAGGTGGCACTTAAGTAGTAGAAATAGATTACTTATTGTACTACGTAATTAAACTCCGAACCTGAACTCAATGTGAGCTCCACGAATTATAACACGGCCCTACCATACCCTGATAAGAATCTGAAATGCATGATACAGATTTATGACAATATGAGCTAAGTAGAAGTTGTTTATCAACGTTCGAGGTATCAGTCACAGTGAAGTGAGTTACTAAGTTCCCGATTTGCTTGAAAACGAAGACATCCGTTCATTTACTATCCTTACCATGGGATATAAATCAGTCGCATCACCACCGCTTATGTGCTATTGAACAGTTTATCGTATCTGTTATTTTATTAAATTGTTATTTAGTTGAACATAAATAAAGCGGCTGTAGTTGTGACCCTAGTCAGGAAAATTCTACTGTGTTAATATTTCTCAAGATATTGCGGGTCATTATAGCAAACATGGATGCGACTAAATTCATTTTAGCCCATGACAAAACCAAATTATAAGCGTGTTAAAGGCGTCTCCAAAAATGTGGTTTTGTCTATCTAAGTTACTTAATAAACTACTTGTGGTACAATAAAAGACCAGATATTGAAGAATTAACCAAATAAAAAGCAAATTAATTTTAATACATATTTTTGTTTTTAACGATGTTTTACATTTTAATAAAATTATATTCAATTTTAATCTACCATCAGTGAAGTAATTTTGGAATCTTTCTTTGTCATTTCTGGTCCTTAATGTATGGGATAATTGCGCATGTAAAAAAAAATTACGTCCCCGGGCACATATATTTGTCAGAAAAAATTACATGCCTGTGAAAGTATCGGTACTCTCTGCACAGTTGATGGATTAATATATATTTCTGAGAATTTTCTCTCGAAGAATCCCAGAACAGATTGATGCTATGATAAAAACCGGAATTCTGCACCATATAGCGATACAGTTAGAGCAAATGTTTTGTGAAGTTAGATTTTAGTCCGCCAAGAAAGGCATTTGCTTGCTTAAATTGTTTGCTATGCTCACTAAAATCGGTAAAATCTATATGCAAGCATTAGGCAGAGACTATTCATTAATCACTACTGGTACATAGTCAAGATATAAATTGATATCACAAACCCATAGTACACGTATCATCCCAAAGGAGTTCGTCGAAACAAATAATTTGGTCGCAATAACATCTTACATTTTTATCTATGTCATCAGCGACTGGTTCCAACTGCAAATTTTTTGATAATGATTTTTAACAATGTGCTGAAGAGGTTGCACGATGGGTTGTCACCTTGTCTAAGTCCACGATTGTCGCAAATTGCTAACTACAAATTTTCCCTATCTTTACTAAAGGTTTCAGGTCAGTCATTGTCATTCTACAAACAAATATCAACTTTGCAGGAATATCAAACTCAGCCGTGATATTACATAATTTTTGTCGTACTGGACTATCGAAGGCAAGTTTATAGTCGTCGAAAAGATGATATGTGTGCATCTGTTTTCTCCAGGACTGGCTTGGCGTGAATGTACACATAATTGTCTATTAATAGGTGTGAAGTCAATTAAGTCAGCTAGAGTAGGCTTTAACTTTATGTTCTACTACTTCACTAGAATCGCGTTTTTAATGGTGAACGATCTCAGCGAATCTGTAGGCATGGAAAATGGGCAACTTTATGTAATCCAATATTTTCATTTTTAAGGTCGCAGTCTAACCAATATTAAAGCCGAGCTAGATTCTGCTCTGGGGGAATTTGCTCCTTCGTTTACGACTATAAAATATTGGGTAGCAGAGTTTAAACGAGGCCGTACGAGCTGCTAAGACGAACACCGAAGTGGTGGGCCAATTAAGGTGTTCATGCCAGACACGGTTAAGAAAATTCATAAAATGGTATGGGATGATCGTCGGCTGAAGCTGAAAGAGCGAGCGGAAATGATAGGCATTTCCCAAAATTCTAGATATCGTGTATCGGCCAAAGATTTGAATATGAGAAAGCTAAGAGCAAGATGACTGCCGCGCTTGCTTTCAATAGAGTAACAACAGCGTCGCGAATATATTTCGGTAGAGTATTTGGCGATGTTTCACCGCAATAAAGCTGAATTTTGGCTTCAATTTATAACTATAGACGAGACATGGATCCACAACTTCTCATCTAAAACAAAGGAACAGTCAAAGCAAGGAAGGCGAAGACGGTTCCATCTGCAGGCAAGGTCATGGCGTTTGTTTTTTGGGATGCGCATGGGATTATTTCTACTGATTATCTTCAGAAAGGAAGAACCGTCAACGGCGAATATAATGTTAATTTATTGCAGCGTTTAAAGAAAACGTTATTCCATCAATACAATGCTCCAATTCACATATCCACTATTGCGATGGGCAAAATTAATGAATGAAAGTTCGAATTGTTTCATCACCAAGCCAGATTCGCCAGATTTAGCTCCCTCGGACAATTTTCTTTTTCTAAACTTGACAAAATGGCTCGATGGTAAAAGATTTGCCAACAATGAAAAGGTGGAGCTTGCGACTGATGGTTATTCTGGGGAGTTTGACAGTTCTTACTATAAACAGGGTATATAAGCTATTGAATATCGCTGGAAAGATGTATATCGAGCTAAAACGATATTATGTTGAAATATAAAGTAAAGCTTTCCCCATTTTTTTTTTTTTTTTTTTTTTGTCCTCTCTGTTAGGTCGGCTAGTTTTGGGACCGCCTTCGTAACTACGGCGATTTTATTACTTGCAGTTCCATCCGGAACTGGAGCCTTGGAATAATACTCTCTTCGTAATTTCAACACAATCTACATATCAGTGACAAATCAGTGAATCAGTGAAAAATATGCAACTGTTGTGCGGCCGATGTGTAATTGAAGGACGTGTTTTGAGATGAGGATCAAGCTCACGAAACAAACAGTTAGGACGGAGTTACGTTTGGAACTAACTTTATAATAATTGGATAGGAAAGGTATATTTGCATCTTTCAATACAATATATATGTAGGAGTAGATCATTTAGATTTGTCATTGATAAAGAAAAAATTACATTCTATTATAAACTAAACTATCGTAAAATAATATTCCTTTCATATACGAATACTTGAAGTTAGTGCTGCTTTCAATTTCCGTTCATGCAGGTATTTAAAACAACAACTTTGTTTTTTAAATTTAGATTTTATCCTTTTTTGTCATAGTGTGCAGGGGAAGACTTTATTGAATAAATATATTTAAATAAATAAATTTAAATCTGATCCATTCTTCCATAGATTTTTCTATGATTTTAATGGACATCCTTTGAAGTGCTTTCATTTTCCTAATCTCCCGCGTTTCATCATCGACATTACCAATAGAGGTGGTTTTGCCGGCAGCAGTAGAAACCGCACCAGTTTCAACTATATTTTTGGACTAAAAAGATGTATGTCGTGTGTTTACGGCAGTAAGAATGGGGACACAAAAAACCGTATATTACCAATATTAGCCCATTTATAAACAAAGGATATAATGGCCCAGAATATGCGTGTATGTATGTGTGCGCCTGGGAAAGTGGTGTGCGGTTGCACATGATCTATATTATTTGTCGATTTTACAAGCGCCAACACCAAAACTCGCGCTCATACCCACACATTCACGAAAATGGGCGGCGGTATACAAACACGTTCAAAGCACTCAAGCGCATCGAACCAAAGAAAATGTTAAACAATAAAGAAGAAAAGAAAAAGAGCGAAGGCAACAACAAATACAGAAACAGAAGCTACAAAAGAATTATTTCTGTAATGTTTGCATGTACGTCAGGTTGAATAAGGTTGAAGTTGTATTTTAGGGCATTTATGGCTTCCTTTTTTAACCACATACTGCAGGATATGTCGTACAAGGCTGTGGGCCGGTGCGTATGTGTATGTTAGACTTATGCCAATTTTGAATACTCATAAAACGTAATGATGTGTAAGTAAATTATTATTTCGGGGTATTAAACATGTATAGGGGTATTTCTACGTATGAATACATCATTAGTCATAATGCTGACATTTTGTCAACGGCTTCTAAAAACTAAGATTATTGAAATCTCTTTATTAAAATTTATTAAATGTATCTCCATGATAAAGGGTGGAAGTAGCAAGTTCTGTATCTTTTCAAAATGCTACAGCACGCCAATATTCGTACAAATGGTTGACGGAAAATAGTATGACATGCTAAATTATAACACGAATCTCTATATTTATTGGGTTGATTGCGAAAGCTTTATAATACAAAAAAAGGTTTATAATCTATCTCTCTCTCTCTATACATAGGGTTATGTATTCTCCGGTTTTAATTAAATTAATAAAACACACATAAAGCTATGGTTTCGATGAAACTTTTATTTCATTGTAATGCTTGGACCTTAAAATTATGTACGAAATACAATGTCATTTAAATGACCGCGTCTGGATTGGCTGCGGCAGTGGATCCTTTTCGGGTGGTTTCCGGAAAAATACAGTCTAATGACACTTCCAGACCATAATGCACAACAAATAATCACTTGTTTTGGACGCAATGACATTTCCACAATCAATGGCTTTTCCTTCTTATTAGGAAGCTGAGCTTCATCGTTGAAGAAAATTTCCTTTGAGTGAAAGCCCACGTTTGAATCACTATCTTGGTAGTAAGTTTTTATTATTTTTACACGTTCTTCGGTTATTAAATCCACACGCTCCATATTCGTAAATGGCAAACCTTTCAATGAATAAATAACACTTCAAATGACAGGTATTTCATAGCTGACAGCCTTGCCAGACCGGCGATTTTGAAACCATTAAATTAATAACCCGTACGTGGGTCTAAAAAAATTAAAATATTGCAAATTTTTTTATTTTAAGGCAGACAGACAATCCTGTGTTGTTATAGATAACATTATATGTCCAGACCGGACACCGACATCTGGTATGTCAGCCTTGCCAGACTGGCTATTTTGAAACCATTAAATTAATAACCTGTACGTGGAGCTCAAAAGATTAAAATATTGCAAAAATTTGTATTTTAAGAAAGACAGACAATCCTGTGTTGTTATAGATAACATTGTATGTCCATACCGGACACCGACATCTGGTACGTCAGCCTTGCCAGACTGGCGATTTTGAAACCATTAAATTAATAACCCGTA
>JAHXMU010026239.1:2156370-2230118 GCA_019455685.1 Philornis downsi
TTTTTTTTTTTTTAAACATGAGTCCGTCGAATATGGGCAACCCTGTATGTATTGCTGGATCAATTTTTTTCAGATTTTACCAAACACTATAAACAAATATAGTGGACAAGGATATTGAAGTCTACTAAATAATATTGCAGACGAATGTTTGAATTCCGATAAATCCGGTGATTTGCATGCTAGGAACCAGAAGGGGTGTGGCTTTAATGTCCGCTTTCGTCCTCAGGTAGTATTTTAGCAAATGGTTAACGTGTTCTATATTTGACTGAATTTATTGCAAACTGGATGAAAGATATTAACCTAAGAACATGTAAGTTAGATTCGTCATTTGCAAGGGATATACGAGAAGGGACAGGAAATTCAGACAGGAAATACCAGGAAATTCAACACACAACAATTTTCTACGAACAATCTTACAAATTCAAAACGAACAGAATGAATTTAGAAAAATCGATTAATTTCCATAGGCGATATCAGGATTGGTGGGCCAATATATCACATTTATAACCTCAGTCTACGATCTGGTCAATAATTAGCCCGTTCCAAGGTATTTCGTAAATATTTACAGCGCATATCGCTTCCACCAGCCAACTAGACAGACGAACATCGCTAAATTGATATAAAAATCATCTTTTGGTCAAAAGATACTTCATGGTTTAAACGCTTCCTTTAGTCGTATCAAAGATATCTTCATTACTTTGTGTGAAGGTATAAACAATTAAGCGACTGCAGCCTACGAATTGGATGTTGCAACGGAAAAATTAAATTTCGATAAATCGGTTAAATTACATGGAGAAGGGATTCACTTAGAATTTGATTCCTTTAGTGTTGAATTCAGTACAACTGCTTGAAGAATGTGAGACTAATAATATCGTACATAGATTACATCGGATAATTGCATGGGAAGTACTGAGCATTACAAATCAATGCAATGAAAAAATCTTGTTTACTGCAACCTGTTAATCTGAATTTACAGAAGAGGGATTGAACTCCGGAAAATCGGAAGGTACCAGAATGAGTGCGGCAATTGACAGCAAACGCATAATATACGCATGTGTGGCAAAGATGATATTATTATAGTTATCATTGCAATCTCAAGCGATCATAGTAGACGTCTGTACAAACAGTATACATATTGTACACACTCCATTTGTCAGTTGATTGTATGTCCTGTCTATTTCCTTCAATTTATTTGCACTTGCAATATTTTGTGTAAACCCATGCATAGTTTCAACGAAATAAGGTAAACCATCGAATTCTCCTTAATGAAAATACGTCGAATTATTTATCCAAACCTCATGGTACAAATATTTTTTTAAATTTTGTAACACCCTGTACACTAATTTGGGTATCAAAACATAAATATTTGGCTTTAGCAAATATTGATTTAAATTTGCGTATACGCCCGATCAAATTACCACTTAAAGTTCTGCCGTAAGTTAGGGTACTTCCTTGGAAAAACTATTGTATTCAGCTAGATATTTAACAACATTTAGTTGCGGCAACTTTACATTCTTACAAGAGACTCTAATGCTACGCACTGTAAGACATAAATATAGTTCTTCCCTTCCACACGCAAAGTGAATTTATTTCTTAAGAAATGTTAAGTGGGGTTTCATGAGACTATCCTTGTTCAATTGCAAAACTTTTTTAAGGATTTTTTTTTCCTTCTTTGTAACCCATAATAAATTTATTAAGATCCTTTTGTAAATAAATGTGAAGCGTACCTTTGTTGACATTTGAATTCAAGTAAAAAACAAAATAAAAAAGAACCTTACTATCACTTGGATATCCTGTGCAAAAGCGATGACTAAGGGACGGGGATGGATAAAAGGATGTCGGATATTTTGTTTCCTTGGAATATATGGGAGCATTATATTTGTCTACAGTTCTCAATGTTTTGCTACTTATTGTTCCTCGGTGTTTCTTTCTTCTTTGTTTGTATCTTGCTACAGCTATATGCGTTTTCATCCTGTATCCTCTATAACTATATGTTTGCATGTAACGCTTTTTTCTTACTTTTCTCGTTGTAAAGTTTCTGTACGTAACCGGAGTATAAGAAATACATCGTAATCCTGTGTAAGAGAAATGTTTGTATGTGGAAAAGAAGAATTCGGGCTTCGTTAGAATGTTTTTGCTATGTAGATTTGCTCAAATAGAAAATGGAATAAATTTGCAAATAGAATTGCATTCATGCATAACTGCATGACACTTCAGCTATTCTAATAAATATAAAGTGAAGAAAACTAAAGAGGTTTAATATACATAGCATAAGTAGCAAAATAAAATAAGTATGCCACTATTGCCTTATTTAAAATGTAATTTAAACAATGTTGCTGATTTAAAATGTGTAAGAAATGTAAGTTTTGTACATGGTAATCAGAAGAACTTTTCCTTAAGCTTAGAGAAGGACGAGAAGAGCGAGAACTTCCGGATATACATAGTCCTGCCATATGTTCTGTCACACAATTTCCAGCGCTTATCGTTCAAAACTTCTTGCGGGAATAGAACCGTTAACTTTTTTTTCAGAACACATGCACTGATTAGTGAAGAATACTAGTCAGTTTGGTTTCAGTTTGCAATCTATTAACATGGAGTGGGGCGTTAAAGAGAATCGAGTCGGCGTAATAGCGTTGCATAAGTGCGGAAAGAGTGCTGGCCAAATTTTCGAGTTGCTAAAACCACTCGGAATATCAAGAATGTTCGTTTCTCGTGCTATTGCTCGCTTCGGCGAATTGTCTGGAGTAGAAGACAGGCCAAAAAGTGGTCGCCCGCGCGTTGTCCGTACGTACGTTATCCATGGTCTCCCACCATGGTGTCACATCCCTCCATTTCTGTGAAAAGGGCGTAAAAACTGGTGCAAAGGTTTACCAAAAAGATGTGATAGAGGGTGTTGTGAAGGGTTTGACCAATACCCTTTTAAATGGACGTAGATGGATCTTCCAACAGGACTCTGCTCCTGCGCACAAAGCTAAAACCACGCAAGAGTGGCAATATTCCTGGCTTTATAGCAGCAGAAGATTGGCCATCAGGGAGTCCAGATTTCAATCCACTGGATTATGCTTTGTGGTCAGAATTGGAGAATATGGCTTGCAAGACTCCCCACAGAAATTTGGGAAGCCTTAAAACAGTATTAACCAGAGCAGCGTCCTCGATCTCCATGGAAATCGTACGTGCGGCTATAGCCCAATGGCCACACCGTTTGAAAGCTTGTATTAAAGCAAAAGGCGGCTATTTCGAGTGAATACAATTTTTTTAATAACCAATATTGTCTTCTAATAAATGAAATAATTTTGAATACAGTATGAATATTGATTTTTTTTATCGCGTTTTATATTTGTAACAGAACATATGGCAGGACTAGGTACTTGAAGAACTCTCCAATATTGTTATACTTAGATCAGTAAATACATATAAGGAATGTATTTAATACAGCAAATTCCAAATAAACTTGACGACTTTTCAGCAAAACTTTGCCACTTTCTTAAAATTGTACGTAAATAATATGTACAAATTTGGATTTAAATGGTTTAAAGAAGCAATAATATATTACTGGGTATTCTTATAAAGTTTCCCTGTCACTGCTTTAAAAGAAAAATCCGCTGCGAATTCCACCTTGATTACACAGACTCGAAAAACATCACCGACATTCACTTATGAGAAGCATTCGCAAAACTTCTTTTTATATTTTTGTTGAAAAAAGCCGTCGGCTTTCACACAACATAATTTTTTTGTTAGTTTGTCAGCCAAGAAATTCGTCTCTACGAGGGTGGTCCCAAAAGCTAGCCGACCTGATGTATAATTATTGCCATTAACATTATAAAACATCTATTATAAATTTCAAGTATTTTTATTTAAACCATCAAAAACAATCGATCTCAGTGAATTTGTAAATATGGCAAAAATTGGTCACCGTTATGTAATTCAATATTTCCATTTGAAAGGTCTCAGTCTAACTAGTATTAAAGCCGAGCTATATTCTACCCTGGGGGAGTCTGCTCCTTCGTTTATTTTAGCAGGGATTAAAGGAGTCCATACGAGCTGCCAAAATAAACACCGTATTGGCCGACCAATTGAGATGTCTACACCAGACATGCTCAAGAAAATCCACAAAATGGTATTGGATGATTGTCGGTTCAAAGTGCATGAGGTAGCTGAAATGATAAGAATTTCAAAAAGTGTTATACATCGAATATTGATCGAAGATTCGAAGATGAGAAAGTTGTGCGCAAAATGGCTGCCGCGCTTGCTTTTAATAAAGCAAAAACGGTGTCGCGAAGATGTTTCGGCAGAGTGTTTGATATTGTTTCACCAATGACAACAACAAAGCCGAATTTTTGCGTTGTTTTATAACCATGGATGATACATGGGTCCTGCACTTCACACGTGAGACAAAAGGAACAGTCAAAGCTGTAGACTGGAATGGGAGAATCATACCTAAATAAGGCGAAGACGGTGCCATCTCTAGGCGGGGTCATGGTGTCCGTTTCTTGGAATGCGCATGGGATTATTTCTATTGATTATCTTCAGAAACGAAAAATCATCACTCTCGCATGTCGCAGTTCAGTTCCTTATTTTTAGTTCGATCTGTGTAGTAGAATTTTGTTTTTTTTTTCTTTTTGTTTCTTTACCCTCAAAACCAGTTTGGCTTTCTGCTTGATGAAATTCAAAAATAAAGCGAAGAAAAACTCCAACAAGTCCCAGTATATTTGCGGAAAAATTCAAAAATAAGGCCAATAAAATCTGAAAGCAAATCCCAGTTTTTCCTCATTTAAAGAGACGATACATTTATTTTGAAATTAGAAATTAGATAGAAAATTCAGTCAGGTGAGCAGGAATAACTAAAATTGTCATTATTTTGCGTGGCAAACTGTGGTAATTCTCAAATCTTGCTAGAAAAAATTAAAAAAAAAAAATGTCTGGCAACATTCCTTCTGATCGTTTAATGAGCGTCTGAATACAATAGGTAACTGTTTGCTTGTTTTTAGCTCTGATTAGCAAAAATTGAGCTTTAAAATCAGTTGTCAACAGGTGCATTCAGATTTCAAAGAGAAGCGTATTATTTGTATGACTTTGTTCTATGATTAACAAGTCTATGGTGATTTTATTGCCATAATTTTGTTCATTATTATTAAGCTTTATTTCAAGAAAATATATTACAATTTTCACTTAAATATTTCTATTACAAGTATTAATTTTTTTTTTTTTTTTTGAGAAATTCAGAAAGTGGTCTTCACCAGAAGACGTGAAAAGAAATCTTAAGGCAAACATAAATATTATTTGTTTTAAGCTAGCCGAAAAGTGGATAAAAAGTGGAAGACATCGTGACCGTTTCTTAACATCAAATTCAGTTTGGCTTGATGAAACGCACGTATTGCCTAAAAGTGTACAACCGAAAAGTTGTAAAAAAGCTGAGAGAAAACCGAAAAACTTTGATGACTATAGTGAAAAATCAAAAAAAAAGACCCAAAACCTTTTAAATTCAACTGACCATCGAGAAATTATTAAAGCTAGTGAGCAAGTGTTTCGCAAAGTGGGAAAGCGAGATTCAGCCAGTCTTGTGAGAGATATATCGGAAGCTTCATCCAGTAAAGATACGGAAGTGAAAAAGATATGCAAGAGATTTAGCTCTGAGCCTTTAGGGAGACTTTCTCCCGATGAAGCCTTATATTTAATGGTTGATGCTAATTTGTCGAAACATCAATAGGATGTTATTCAGATAAAACTCAACACAGAATACAAAAATATTTTGCCCTCCTACACCAATGTTCAAAAAGCTAAGAAAAAATGTTATACAGCTGAAACAGAAATCACTGAGATGCATGCAAAAAGCTCACTTCAGTCATCAGTGAATCATGCCACTGAAAGGCTTTGTTTGGCTCAAAAAGAAGTTTTACTCGGAATTGATGAACTGAAGGAATCTTTTAACGATGCATATGAAATTGACTAAATTAAAATCTCTATGTGTATTTATGCGCTTTATCTGTATTATTAATGTAATAAAGCAAGAACAAGTGAATAAAACAATCATTATTAAATATTTATTAAAAATATTAAAATTATTTTATTACTAAAAGTGATTACATCCGTCTCTTTAGATAAAAACTCACCTAATAATTTTATTACATGATTAATTAGTTGTATTCAACGTAAATATTAGTATATATGTAACTACAGATAATATGAGAACATGTAATTAAGAAACCAATCTTTTATCTTAAAAATATATTTTTTTGTTGACAGTGTGAACTATTTATTTTTTGCGTCATTTTACTAAAAACACTTTTTTCTAAAAAAAATAGTTGATTTTTTAAAATAATTTATAAATTTGAACTCATTTTTCGTTTAATACATAAGTGAGAAGTGAACCCAACGCAATTTATTAATTTTGTCCAGTTAGATTTGGGATCTACCACACTGTGCGTGGGTGCAAAACGTGATTTATGCCAAAAACGTTTAATTATTTGTATTCCATTAGTTTATCACACATGAAAGTTTACTGATTAAGTTATATTAGTATAACGTGCATAATTTCTTTACCGAAGACTTAGGACGCTTATACTTGTACCGCTTTTTTGCACCTAGCCGTTTACCATACTTCTCCGGATACTCCCCAAAGTTTTGCATAAACCAAAAGTTTACCTTTCAGAAATTTTAACATCGGTTTTGTTAACCATTCTGACACAAGGGGGATCAGCAACAACTTTGTTTTCCTGCATACATTTGTGACAGGAATTTAAAAATCAAGCGAGATCTGCCGTTTACCGGTTCCTAAAATCCCCTCTGTTTCCACTTCGTGTCACTACCTTCAAAAGAAAAAATGAACACCAGCTTTCTTTAAAGCTTTCTATTATTTGCTCTTTAGTACAAACAGCTCATCGACGCCCCACTCTGTTTTAACATTCCTTGTGTTTTGCCCAGAAAATCGTTTTTTTCCACTTTATACTTATATAGGTATGAGATAAAAAGAACATTTGCTAATAAAAAAATGGTTCTTCAATAGACATCATTTACGGTGGTCCCCCTTCTTTTTGCGAAAAATGTGCTCTTCAGTACGACTTTGTTTCATATTATTACTTCCTTCTGTATTTTCATGATAAAATTTATTTAAGATGAGCGGCTTATCAGGCCGCTGCATCCGATCCTAGTGTTGAGGTTGCCAACGACCACTAAGCTGGTGAGTTGAGTTTCAGTAACAGAAGGTACCTGCTGCTCTAAGACGCATCGGTGTTAGCATGCCATTTAGGTTTCTCAGTTAGTCGCTTTTTAACTTTAGCTATCATCAGACGGATGTCTGATGTCATTACCAGGGAATACTTGCCCGAAGGTCGAAGGAAATCGTGAGCTGCAGAGAGATCTGGTTACTTCCAAGTGAATAACAACCAGAGGGCCCAAATTAGGAATTTCCCCATTCCCCAACTTTGTCTCATATGCTGCAATTAAAAATGATTTGGCTACATCATACTTTTTAAAAAAAAATAGGCTCAAATTATTGGCAATTTCGAAAAGACGTTGCGTGAGCTACTGCCGCCACAAGCAATCCCCACATACAGAAGCCAATTTGAAATTGCCGTCATTGGCAAGTTTAGGTTTCTTGCTAATACATCCAAAATCTTCTGTTCACCTTAAGGCAATATAAATTAATCAAATCCAAACAATCTAATAATTACGTAATTAACTTCCAAATATGCATTTACTTATTTCGGTTCATGTGTACTTGTTAATAATTTGGATGGGGAGAGACAAAAACCTCGGTACAACCTTGTATGTTACATATTGAGTAAGAATATTAAGCACAGCATGTATAACAAATTTTGCTTACAACACTGAAAAACAAATTAGAATTTTCACCACTGCTTCTTTCAAGAAATTTTCGTTTGAAGTCACACTTCTTGCATTTAAAGTGAAAATGTGGAGCAAAAATATTTGGGGTCTGATTCTAAAGAGAGCTAGTCACAACGCCTAGGGATGTATAAATTATGGTTTTCATTTTTTCTTTTTTTTATAGGAAATAATTTAATTCAAGTTGTTATTTCTTCGTTCATTGTCATAAAGCAAAATAAAATGCAGATCAAATCAGTACGACTTAAGTATATGAGTAAATTAAAAAGTTAGCTTCCTTTTACTATGAGTTTACTTATAAAACTAAATCTACAAAACATTCTTAAACATTATTTAACCCCATACCAGTCCCTAAACTGTTGATCTTACTCCTCGTTGGGAGTGTTGCATTTCATCATTTCCGCATGTAGTATTGCTTAACATACCGCCTGTGCCAACGTTGGGAAAATAGAAAATAGTCCAAAATTAAAACCTACAAGGAGTGCGGACTTTCTATTCATCAAATACCCAGAAAAATTAATAGAAGTCGCAAAGTTATATCGACATATTTACGCGACACCAAAGGCTATGGAAATAATATGAAACTCGAACAGTAAGTGCTATTAAAGCCGCTGGCAAGAGGGCTATTCTGAGATATGCCTCAAATTCACACGACTGTGCTGCCAAAATCAAGGGAAAATCTCGCGTAAGTGCAAGTGTATCAGTTGTAAAAAGAGTTGCAGCACACTTGCAACGTTTGAGACTTAAAAAGAGACCAAAGCTAGACAATCATTGTAAGGAACGTTGCCTTAATTTTTGTGGTACGACTATGACGTGGAATAGAATAATATTTTCAGACGAAAAAAAAATTAATTTAGAGGGCCCGGATGGATATAATTACTACTTCCACAATCTTCGAAAAGAGGAACACCTACTCAATCTATTACACATCCGGGAAGGTGGAGTTTTGGTATGGGGTACGATCTCTTATTATGGCACAATAGAGCAAAAATGAATGCAATTTCATACAAAGCCGTGCTGGAAAAAGATTTTCCTGAAGTTAATAATATTTTCGGAGACTTCAAATGGAAATTCCAGCATGACAACGCGCCAATCCACACAGCAAGACTCGTCAGATCATGGATTGAAAGCCAAAATGTTCAGGTTATGAACTGGCTGCCTTACTCTCCTGACTAACATTATTGAAAACGTCTGGGAATGGCTACACGCAAGGTATACGAATAAGGCAAGCAATATTCAAGCAAAAGTGAACTTATTAATGGAATTAAAAAGACCTGGTCGTGTATTTCGCTGGACCTAATGAAAAAACTGTATGATTCTTTACCAAACAGAATATATGAATGTATTCTTAACCAGGGCAGAAGCACCCACTACTAAATTTTACTTAAAATACTTATTTTCCATTAGATGTAAGCAAACAATAATACCTTCAACTTAGAATTAAATTTTTCGTGTATATTCTAACTTTTGTAAAGGGGGTACCCCCTACCCGGGTAGGTGATCTTCAAATGAACCAAAAACTGAAATTGAATTTCTGACTTTTTTTTGTGCTTAACGTTTTAGTACTTAATTCATTACAATGAAAAAAATTCATGTTATAGGATTACAGCAAATACGTGAAATATGAATCGTGAAAACACAACCAGTTCGTTATAATTATTATTTTGGAAAAACCCGAGCTTCAAAAAATATTTAAAGGGGATGCTATTCCAGTGAGCGGCACTGTATATTGCTTGCATTTCAGTTTATTATTGTCGTGGTCAATGGTGTATGGTTGACGATACTCGATACCACTTTGCTTGCATGCCATTTTGTAAAACTATGATTATGGGGGGACATATTTTCCGTTGTCAATTTATGGATCGATGATAATCGTGTTAACTTGTATGCATGTCATTCAAGTGAATATATTAGACATTCGAAAAGTTGTTACAAATATGCTGACGTATTTGACACACTGCTGCAATTTCTTTAATTTTTGTTAGACTCGAAAATTTTTTTACTGAAAATGCTGAGTTGAAATAGGAAATTAATAAAATGTAACATTCACTCATTTCCGGTTACAAATTTTTCATATCTGTCTTTATAAGGACACACCCCTGTTGAATACGGATGTCATCCACATTAATATGTACATCAATCCAGGCCACAGAAAGGGCTCTATGATTTTTGTATGGTTTTAAGTCGTAACTTAGAATTTTAAATATCTGCACGAATTAAGCATGTTCTGAATATATTTTTAGTAATATATGCACAAAATATCGATATCTCAAACAACATACTTTACACTATTACTGTTGTAGGCCAATCATATTTTACACAAAGATATATTATAAGAAAACTAGGTTATAGCAAGCTGACAAACTCGGTAGACTCGGCACTCATTACATATTTATTAATTTGATTTCCCGTGCATATATCACATAACACTGTGCACATACTATATTATATTCATTCATTTTTCCAAAGTTATGACTAAGTTTTTTCTAGGGGGCTAATTGGTCTGATTCGTGAGCCATAACTTGACTTATCACCAGATAAGTATAATATATATATATATAACAATATATCGGCTTTGCTGTGTCCATATTTCCTACAAATTCTAAAATTATAATTCTATTCTCGAAATTCGTGAAATTCATCCATACGAGTGTGATAAAAAAAACCGTTATTTTCAATTTTTTCAAAGGTTATTTGTTTATTCATCAATAACTACCTTGTCCCCTTCTTGTCCCCCTAAGATATAATACATTTATGCCAGCGCTTTTTTCCAATCCTCGAAACACGCTTTTTGGTATCGCCAACAGCTCCTATTTCGATTTTTCTCTTATCACCTCAATCGTAGCAAAACGCTTTCCTTTCATCGGTGTCTTCAGTTTTGAGAAAAATATCAGCAAGGCCAAGTCCGGTGAATACGGTGGTTGAGGCATGATTGCGGTTTTGTTTTTGGCCAAAAACTCACGCACAAGCATCGATGTGGGAGCTGGTGCTTTATCATGATGAAAAATCCACGATTGGTTTTTCTACAATTCTGTGCGTTTCTGACGAATTTCTTCTCGCAAACGGCGCATAACTTCAAGATAGTATTCCTTATTGACC
This sequence comes from Philornis downsi, assembly GCA_019455685.1. Lineage (NCBI taxonomy): Eukaryota > Metazoa > Arthropoda > Insecta > Diptera > Muscidae > Philornis > Philornis downsi. The sequence goes on from JAHXMU010026239.1 coordinate 2,167,312, forward strand.
GTACGACCCTGTGGCAAGAATTCATGATGCACAACGCCATTGCAATCGAAAAAAACAGTGAGCAAAACCTTCACATTTAGCTGAAATAGAAGTGTTTTTTTCGGTCTTGACTCTTCTGAACGCTTCCATTGGGGTGATTGGGCCTTGGTTTCAATGTCATAGCCAGACACCTATGAATCGTCACCAGTTATGACCTTTTTGAGGAAATCTCTATCGTCGTTGACGACGTTCAATAGCTCCTGGGCGATGTCCAATCGACGTTGTTTGTGCTCAAAATTTAGCAATTTTGGAACAATCTTTGCTGCCGCTCGTTTCATTTCTAAAACATCCGTAAAAATTGCTTGACTTGAGCCGAACGATATGCTAACATCATCAAAAACCTCTCTAATAGTGATTTGACGATTATCCAAAATCATTTTCTTCACTGCTTCAATGTTTTCATCGGTGGTTGACGTGCTCGGACGACCATTGTCACTGACATCTTCTCGGCCTTCTTTAAACCGGTTATAGCACAATTGAATTTGTATTCTGCTCATAGTTGACTCGCCAAATGCCACAGTTAACATTTCAAATGTCCCTGCACATTTAATTTCATTTTTTACACAAAACTTAATACAGTTTCTTTGATCCATTTTTTCGAATAGTAAAAAATCTAAGGGCACACCGAAACACGACTAACGTTTTTATCTGTCAAAAACAAACTGACAATCCAAAATGGCTGATATTGTCAACATATATAACAGACATGTGTACCAACATAACAGAAAAAAAATCCGAAAATCGAACATACGTAACTCACGAAATTTGAAAATAACGGTTATTTTTTGATCGCACCTCGTATGTACAAGGTAATTTTGAAAGATTTAAAGTTTTTAAGTTGGCAGCACTGGTTGGTAATGGCGTCCAAACGTCATCTGTCAGAGTGAAAAGTGTGCGGTATGCTCTGCCATTTCATCATTGAAAGGCTAACAAACGAGCAACGATGGCAAATCGTTGAAATTTATTATCAAAATTCGTGCTCTGTGACAAATATGCACCGTTTGATACGACCGTCATTGTCGACCTGCTGAATAAACAATTCGTGCTGTTGTCTCCAAATTTCACACCAAATTTACTTTGTTGGACATAAAACCATCGACTCGCATGCGTAGAGTGTGTGCCGAAGAAAGCATTGCAGCCAGTGTTAATGACGATGGTGAAATGCCAATTCGTCGCCGTTCTCAGCGATTGTGCATGTGTTACTCAACCACAAGGAACATTTTACACGTCGATTTGGGTTTGAAAGCCTATAAAATTTAACTACGTAAGAATTGAAGCCGAATACCTACCACAACGTCTAATTTTTGGTGGCTGGGGCTTACAAGAGCTCAATGAAAATCCGCTGTTTTATCGAAAAATTGTGTTCAGCGATGAGGCTCATTTCCCGCTGAACGGATACGTAAACAAGCAAAGCTCTCGAATCTGGAGTGATGAACAGCCACATGCCATACATGAATTACCGATGCATCCCGAAAAAATGACAGTCTGGTGTGGTTTATGGGCTGATGGCATCATCGGTCCATTTTTCTTCAAAGACGACCGTGGAAGAAACGTTACCGTCAATGGCGAACCATGTCAAGCCATGATACGCTATTTTTTTGCCCCAATTGGCTGAGTTGAACTTGGTTGCCATGTGGTTTCACTAGGACGGTGCAACATGCCACACTGCTCGTGAAACAATGGATATGTTGAAGGATGATTTTGGTGAGCTGCTTAACTGTTGATTTGCCCTGTGAGTTGGTCCCCAATATCTTGCGATTTAACGCCTATTGATTATTTCTTGTGGGGTTATGTCAAGTCGTTAGTCTATGTGGACAAGCCGAACACTGTTGAACCCTTACAGGATAACACACGTAACACGAGTTATTCGTGGAATACAGGCCGAAATGCTCGAAAAAGTTACGAAAAATTGGACCTTCCTAATGGACATTTTGAGACGGAGCCGCGAACAACATTTACATAAAATTATCTTTAAAAATTTAGTGGCAAAGACCAATTTATCGATTCCAATAAAAAATTTTAATATATGATGCAAATTTGAGTGTTTTATTCGATTTAAAAAAAAAACTGCGATTAAAAAATCTTTAAAGTTGGACAGAAATTACATATCCCTTAAGCCAATGTCTTTTTGTGTTGCTGCAAAAAAATTCCCTGAAATATTGATAAATATAAATAAAAAAAATATAGAACGACCGATTTTTGCTAAACCGGCCAATTTGTATATGTGGCACCGTAATTGACGTGGCAGTGCAATTCCTTTTCCTTCTCAGTATTAAATGTCTGATGCGAGCTCAATTACACAGAATATGGTGCAACAGAATGAATGGTACGAATCTATGAATATACAAGTTAAATTAAGAAGTTTGTATGGGAGGACTTGGGCATTCCGCAATAGAATTAATGACAATTTAAGTAAACCCAAGCTTCGAATTAGGGATTACAGCAGTAAATTAAATTTCGTTAAATCGAGCAATTTGTCTGTGAAGTATCAGAGAGGGCTTGGTCATTCCGTCAACGTTTTCACATTTTATCCAGTATTATATTGCAATATAATTGACGAGAATCTTGGTAACTTTAAGCTTCGAATTAGAGATTACAGAGAGGTACCAGAATGGGAGTCACAGTGTCGCCCATTTATGTTTTCAGAACCTTGGTTAGCAAACGTATTATATGTGGCAAATTTGGTCGAATTTGGTACAACCGTTTGGAACATATGTATTGAATTTACCAGAAGGGGCAGGATTAATAGGTCGATTTATCTCTTATATTGTAGAGAATTTTAAAAGAATATAATGCATAAACACATAGATTATTAAGAACTACTAATTGAAAATTACATAGGATTGATTAAATTTCGAAAAATTGATTAGTTTGTATGGGAGTTACCAGAATGGGTGCGGCAAAGTGCTTCATTTTTGCTCTTAGATCCTAGTTGTGAAAATGCGCAAAGCGTACCAAATTTGACTAAATTTAATGTAACCAATTGGAAGACGTGGAACCAAGAATATGAGTCAAATCTGTTATTTACATACATATATGGGAGGCACCGGAAAAGGTTGTTCGGTTGATTTCTTTAAATCTTAGGAGCTATGTAATGCCTTCTTCTTGGTATTACATTTTGGCCTTCATACCTTCGGGTAAAAGTATATTTAACGAATAAATGTTACAATTTTATAATAATCAGTAGAACTATCCGTTGATCTAAAGTTGGATTCTGCGTAAAACAAACTCGCCGATATAGCCTTACTAGATTACAGGGTAGAATGTTGTATCAACCCACCAATTAGTGATCCTCTTCTATCAAACATTATACATGAAATAAGCCAGATTTTCGCTGAAAGCGAGATTTTTTTTTTTAGAATTTTTCAGTAATTACTGCCATTTCTAAATATATGTAAACTTTCAAGGTTTTTTCTAATACATACGCACAATACCATCATATATGGTTTTTAGAATAATTACAAATAACTTTTTGAGCAAATTTCTGAAAAACGCCCCCTTTTTTAGTAGTGCCTGTATAGTTAAGTTTTTTTTACAAGACTTAGTTTTGGGTTAAAGTCCTCTATAAAAATGAGACATTTTTACAGTGACTTTTAGTCGCTTAACTCTTGTATTGCGAGCCCTATATTGCTTTCAATTGGTGACCGAAGGGACGGTCAGATTTACTTGGATCAATACAGATTTTTGCAATTATAGAGAATATACATTTTGTTAAAAAAAAGGTTCCGGGAAGTAGTATAATAGATAAAATACAGAACATTTATTAAACATTTAAGGTTATTATATCACCTCCAAAGTAAGTTCCTTCCGAACTAGTATATTCATGCCAACAATAATTTAATCTTTAAAACAGTTTTCAAACGTATGTTCCGGAAAAGACTTCAGTCCTAGCAGAGAACTCTCTTTGTTTTGACAGGTTTTCTTGTCAAAACTCATTTCTCACCACCAGTTGTAATGCTCTTTATGGATTAGGGATCGGCATTAATCGTTTCAGTATATCATCAACGACATACGCGAGATTGAGTTATTGAAGTATTCGTGCGGCAACGTTTTCCATATCCAAACGTTGGTAGAAACGGTGCGGCAGCTCTCTCTGTCAAAATTAAATAACGATTTTCTCAGCCGCAGTTTCCTTCACTTTATGGATATTAACTTCATTTAAACGCTTTGGTGTCTGACCAGAACGCTCGTTTTCCGTAAGTCTATAACATATTTGTGACTCGGCATACAAAATTCCAGACATACAAAATTGAGACAAATTATTTGATTTACATTTTTATTCAATATAAAAATTGCGAAACAGACATGACACGAATTGACAAACTCGAGCACTGTAAAGAAACCAATTCACAGATAACGTCCAAACTCCATGTCAGTATAGAAAATAGTTGTGAAAACCTTTAAGCAAATCGAATATTGACAATTTTTTTAGGGGGTGTTTAAAATTACCAATTCTAAATATTTTTTGTAAAGAATATACACGGTGGTTGATAACTGCTGTAAACAAAATATTATTTAAAAGAGTTGTAAATGTTTTCCTTTCTGGAACTACTCCGAAAGAGAATCTTTCCTAATTACATGTGGTATTAACAATATGGAATCATGTCAGAATTGCAACGAAAATTCTTCAATAAGCTGATTTCAAGTTGCTCCACATTTTTTTATTCCCAAAGATCTCCTGACCTTAAAACAGTTGATGTTTTCTTGACAAATTTAAAACTATATTTGATAAAATGCTTGCAAATACGCCAATTTTCCCAAAAATAAATTCAAATAAAATAAATTAAAATTGTACTCCAGAATATTAGACAACATTGTTGCACTTACCTCATTTCATAAATTAAAATATACCCAGAATTTTGCTTGCGGAAGAGTAATTGTAATAATGGCCTGGGAAATATTTGTTGCCTATAAATTTCTTTACAAAAAATATATTAGATGAGCTTTAAAATTTGTGTATTGTGAAATGATGTGATGAATTTATAATATTAACGAATTTAAGACCTAATGCGCCATAGTTTCCAAATAACTCCTAAATTAACTATAGTTGTTTAAAGCCATTCTACAAAGTTTCCAATGGAAACTTCAACTTACATGACACCGCACACAATAGAGAGCCATAAATTACAAAATAAAATTGAAGCGCAAAAATGCTCAATTTCCTGTACGCGTTGCAGACTCGATTGGTATGCGGTTTTAAGATTTTCCACAATTTAAACTTCCTTCAATGTATATGTCTACACAAACACATTGAAAGGAATTTTGCTGCAAATGTGTGTTCAAGGAAACCAACATGATAATCTTTTGCGTCTTTACAAACTGACTGAAAAACCAAAACTTTTTTCTATGGCAAGAATATGTATGGCTCTCTTCCCCCCGGTCCCGATTCACCCAGATGGGGGATTGTTTTCTGTTTAACATTTTATTTTATTTGCAAAAGTTAGTGAATGTAAACAAAAGGAAATTGTGGGATTTTCACCAATATTTTAAAGACAATTTATTGAATTTCACAAAAGAGAGAAGATACGGTTCTAAAACATATCAACATAGAGATTTATGCCGGTATGAATATTAGGGCGGAGCCATCACAATGGAGATGGGGTGGCAACCAATGTTAACAAAACTGTAGTGAATCTCATGGGAGACAGGGGTGTAGTCTCACTATCACCTAAACAGCTGTATATTTTACAACGATGTTTGTGAAGATTATGCTATGTAACGCTGTATTTAAACCATATTAGTGAAGAAGCACAAAAGCCAGTGAGGCATAAAGTTGGACAACCGCAAAGTAGAATAGAGAGCACGTTAGAATAGGTTACAATGAATTATTTAATATCATAGAATTTTATAAAGTTCGCCTCAATTTGTAATAAACAAGAACAGAAATCTCCCACCATATTCCTTTACCGAAATTGTTTTTGTTCTTGTCACAACTTCCTTGTTATACTAACGATTTGGAATATACATAATAAAAATTATAATTTTTTGAGGTCTATTACCGCAAATCTATAACCAATATTTCCATACTAAATTAATTATAAGCTATTTGGTACAGGGCATGAATAGATTTGAAAAATTATCAAATAAATATTATTCGGATGGACATAGGGAAAAACATGTCAGAATCATAAACTACATTCCGTATCACGAAATATTAAATTAAAAAAAAATAATTAATTAATTAGCTTGCCTGGCTGTAGTCTTCGATTAAACATGATTGAGACATAGGAGAGCTTCTCGCATTCAGCATTCTATTTTTAGACGCACTCAACGGGACCCACAATTTAACGACGATTTCAAACGTCATACTTTGAAAGGTATTTACCAGACTTCTTAATTACTCCAATACACGAAGTACCCATCAGACATATCGCTCAAATAATGGTATGTGTGGTGGCTGTATGCTTAATACGAGGGCGGTCCCAAAACTAGCCGACCTGATGTATAGATGATGCCAACAGTTTGAAAGAAATTATTTTGGTGAAAAGTGGCCACCTTATAAAATATATGTGTTAAGTTTTAAGCCACATTGTTTGGTATTTTTATTTGAGCGATCAAAATTAAACGATCTCGTGAGTTTGTGAACGTGGAACAAATTGGTCACCGTTATATAATTCAATATTTCCATTTGAAAGGTTTCAGTTCAACCAATATTAAAACCGAGCTAGACTGTCCTTCGTTTACGACTGTCAAATATTGGGTAGCAGAATTTAAACGAGGCCGTACAAGCTGGCAATACAAATACTGTAGTGGTCGACTAATTGACTAATTGATTCTCCACGCCAGGCACAGTTCAGGAAAATTCTTTAAATGGTATTGCATGATCGTCGGTTTAAGGTGCATGAAATGATAGGCAGTTAAAAAAAGTTCTAGACATCGTATATTTATCGAAGATTTGAAGATGGGTGCCGCGTTTGCTTTCAAAAGAGCAAAAACAGCGTCCTGAAGATGTTTTAGTAGTGTTTGGCGATGTTTCATCGCAATATAGTCAACGATTTATAACAACGGTTGAGACATGAGTCTACCATTTTACACCGGAGACAAAGAAATAGTGAAAAAAGTGAAATGGAATGGGACAATTGTGTCCGAAGAAGGCAATGACGGTTCCAACTGCAGACAAGGTCATGGCGTTTGTTTTTTGGATGCGCATAACATTATTGTTTATTGATTGTCTTCAGAAAGGAAAAGCCTTCAACGGCGAATATTATGCTAATTTATGGCAGCGTTTATATGATCAATTTATGGAAAAAGACAGAATTTGGCACAAAAGAAAATTATGTTTCAACAATACCCTGCTCCAGTTCACACATCCACTATTGCGATGGCCAAAACTAATGAATTTTATAGGTCGGCGCATAAGTAACGTTAATATTTGATCAGTAAATACATTTTTTGTTTAAATCTTTTTTTCGTATCTTTACGAAATTAACTAAATAATACTTGGGAAATTTATGATGGAAAGGCTCAGAACAGAAGAAAGAACCAAAGTTGTTCAATTTTACTTTGAAAGTCAGCATTCGACTATTTAGATCATATCGAAATTTATTTCATGTTCGAAATGCTCCTAGTGCTCCAACAATTTAGCGATTGGTTCAGCGTTTTGGGCAACAAGGGTCTGTATGTGATCTTCTGCGTGCTGGAAGACCTCGTGCAGTTCGAAATGAAGCGACCACTCGAGTACAAGCAAGTATTGAGGAAAATACCGAAACTTTCACCAGACGACGTTCCCAGCGGTTAGAGATGTCTAGGCGGTCTTTGCAAATGATGGCCAAAAATGCATTCAATATCGTCACCGTTTTCAAGAATTGTGCCTAAATTACAAGTTTATTCACAAACTCATAATGAGCAATGAAGCTCATTTTCACTTAAACGGTCACGTGAATAAACAAAACTGCAGAATGTGGGGCACCGAAAATCCAAGAATAATTGTTGAAGATCAAATGCACCTACTTAGATGCACAGTATGGTGTGGAATAACTTCAGAGAGGATCTTTGGACCATATTTTTTTTTTTTTAAATGACGAAGGAGTTGCAATTAATGTGAACGGCATTCAATGCCGGTTAATGATTGAAAATATTTTAAGGCCAGAAGTGCAGAACAATCCACATTTGTGGTTCCAACAATATAAAGCCACAGTCGAATAATATCACGTTTTTCTGATTTTAAGTGGCCACCGCGTTCGCCTGATTTAACGGCTCCCGATTTTTTTCTAAAGGGTAAGGTATATGCCAATAAGCCAAGAACCATCGTACAACTTTAGGCCAATATCCGAGGAGAAGTGAGGCGCTGGGACCTGAAATTTTAAGAAAAGTTAAGGGAAATGGTTTGGAAAGAGCACGTCAGGTAGAAGCAAACACTGGGAACCATTTGAAAGATATTATCCTTAAATCATAAAGTGAAAATATTTCCAAACTATATTCTACATTTTAGTAAATATCAACGTTAAATAAAAGAAGAAAGAAACAAATTATACACTGAACACATCCTGACGTTACTTACGTGCCGCACTTTAGTTCGAATTGCTTCATCGCGCACGTTATTCGCCAGATTTAGCTTCCTCGGGCTATATTCTATTCACAAACTTAAAAAAAAGATGGCTCGGTGGTAAAAGATTTGCCAACAATACAGACCGTAAACTCCAGGGTGTATGGCTATTTTAAGTAGTTTGAGAGTGTTTACTATAAATAGAGTACAGGAGCTATTGATTATCGCTGGAAAAAGTATATCGAGCTGACAGGATATTGTTTCGAAAAATTAAGAAAATTTTTCCCAACTTGTTGGTGTTTTCTTTGTTAGGTCGGCTAGTTTCCGGACTGCCCCCGTAGTACGCAAAAAATATCTAATTCAAATCTAATCTAATCTACAGAATCTAACCTAATCAATCTAATTTTCCGAAAATTCATTTTAATTAATTAATTAAATTTATAAATTTCGTTTTTAATTCATGGGAAGGATTAACTATGTTTAACAATATATATCATGTAAAAATTGTGATTAATAGAATACTTGAAAGGTATAACGTTATTTATACGGAAGTTATTTAAAGAAAAGCGGAAGATTGTCCCTATTGCAATTATCCTCAAATCAGAAAATTACGATTTTGATTTTTCGTTTTAGCGAAAGTAGAGTTTCAAAAAAAAATCAACATTTGTAAATGTTTCCGCCAAAAGATTTGTTTGATAATGATACCCCACTTTGCTTCCACAATATGCGAATTTATCAGTTATTCAATTTATTATGAAAAATTGGAGCGCCCTGAAAAGTCAATCGCTTCTTCGCACCAAATATTTCCAACACAATTGTCAAATAATATTAAGCTTTTTGTAGCCGGCTGCGTATTAGACACATTTACTTTTATTCAGCCTTATTGATATTTATGGTTACATTGACCAATATATGTGAGAAGAATCATCTTAAAAATACCACTTATCTGTACAACATAATCCATTGAGAAAAAAAATTGTGTTTTGCTTATGTGCTGTCGTGCGAAGGATTCACTTTTTTGGCAAATGTAGCACAACACTGCGTACAGCCAAATGTACATATACATATAAGATATTTGTATAGCTCTTTTATTCCATTTGGATTTTGTAAACTATAGTATCGGTAAATTCGATTTCTACATTTGAAGTGTGTCACACAAATTTATTGCAAAAGTTCAATTCCAAATTTGTACCTATTCAACTATACACATGTTCGATTTTAGGTTCGACGTCATACTGCGATATACAATTTTGATTTAGTTACTTGGCTCAAATCGATGTTACGCTAAGAGGCTAAGTAAAATGAAGGGCCTTTTACTTTGTGCACATCATGTCTTTATGTGGATATTCCATCGGTTCTTAAAAATTTTATAATGCGGTTTCTCTGCGGCATTAACCACATTAGAATTACAAAATCCCCAAAGTGGTTTCACTGAAGTATTTGGTTTTTATTTAACAATTTGTTAATTACCAACAAAATATGCATTCACCGGAAATGTCGACTTTAGGGGATATTACTGTATCATATACCGAAATAGCTTCTTTTTTAATTCGTTATAATGAAATGTTATTTAAAACATTCCGAAAGTCAATTATTCCAATCTTATATCTTTTTCTCATTCTATTGTATACATCTATTTTGGCAATGTGTGCGCTGTACACATTTCATTGCTAATATGTGTATGTACGTGTGAAAAACGCATGATTGCCAATGCCTTTCAAGAGATATTTTTTCATTTTAGCACTTTTTCAATGCATTTTAGTGAAGTTTTCCCACAAATCAAGAATTTGGAATACCGAAAAATGTATTTGAAATTCTCGCAATTTTGCAACGAAAACCTCATAATTGGGATTTGCTTCGCAATAGAATCGCTAATTATGAAGTAGCGGGCAATTAGTAATGGTAGATACCAGGGAAGGTGTGGCGAAGCCGGCTGTTTTAGTTCTCCGAAATTAATTCACCGAACGCATGATGTATGACCGATTGAACTGAATTCAGTACCACTATCGGGAATATGTGGAGCTGTGAATGTAAGGGTTGAATCTATCATTTGTATGGCAGGAAGTACCAGAAGCAGTATAAAATCCTACTTTCGCAAGTACTGAATGTTCAGCAAATTCAAGTAAATTTAGTGTAATTGAACTAAAGATAGAAGTCTAAGGCTGTGTAGAATAAATCGAATACTTGTCAGAGATGTATCAGGAGGAGTCTGGTTATTCGGTAGGCTTTTTCAAATTCCGTCAATCATTAAGAACAAATTTAAGTTACTTCAGTCAACGAATGAGGAGTTACAAGAGACTAATTGAATTTAGGAGAGTCGGTCTAGTTGTGTTGAGTGTATGAATAAGTTACAATTCCTGGCTACGATCTATCAAAATATTAAGCTGTGCAAAATTTTAAAAAGTCCATCGTCAATAGACTTAAAAAATTATAAAACGCATTTGGCTAGAAAATACTTTTCCTTTTTGATGTTAAATTTTTGCAGCATTCAACTATATATTCTTCACTGATTCCATCGAGTGATTTTATTACAATATTTGTCTTTCCATAACTTTTAACTGTTTCTCCACAATAACCCCTGTTGTTTACTCATCATATTATTGTTTAGTTCAAGATAAAATTCGAAAAAATTCAATTGTCCAACTACATTCTGAGGCTCATAACGTTTTTGATTCCACCAAATTTTGCCAAATTTGGTAAATCTGCTGCAACTTTCCATATAAGTCGATGGGTTTATTATAATAAAATTCACGTTTTCTTCTCAAATTTCCAGTTCATTATACCTATATATTGTTTAACATGCTTCTCAGGCACCTTCTGGCAACTCTCTTACAAATTGGCCAATTTGGTAAAATTCATGTTTCGTCCATAATTCCTAACAGCGAGTTCAATTTACCACACTATTGTGAGTTAACTCTGTGATTTACAGTCTATTGATTTATATCTCCGTGTTTTATTGAATTTAAAATATTAATAAAAACGTTGTCGTTACTACGATAACAATCGCGGGTCAGAAACTCTGGGTATTTAGTCTTAAAAATCCATGCCTTAAAACTAATCAAAAACGTTTTTTCTGCATACTTTCGAACAGGCTATTGCTTGAGGAAATAAAATATTTAAAAAACAAAAAGAAAAAATACATTTTCATTCTATGGGCGAACTTCCTGCATTCTGTGTACATGGAGTCCATTTTTATACCCGCTTAAAATAGGCTACTATTTAAGAACGATTCTAAATATCAGTTTAAAAAGCCATAACCAGACTTTCTGATTACTCAATTACTCGAATTACTCGTCAGGTACATTGATGCGACTGCCGGTTAAATAATGATAGGCAGTTATGTCGGGGTTCGAACCCACGATCATGCACATGACAGCCGGGCGTTCTATTGAAAACGCCACGGCCGAAAAAAAATATCAGAAATCTTTATTAAATCTAAATTCAATTTAGTCTAAATTCTATACACAAACTTATAGTCCATATTTAAACTTTGTACACAATTAATTGAAAGTGTATAGCAAGTTGATGGCAGAACATTTTCATTAGTTTGCCGCAAGAATTTCAATCAGTTAACTCTGTTACCTTAACTTCCAAACATAATAGCTGCGGCTAATTGATTTCCGTTGCTATTGTCTGCATACGAGTATAAACGTAAGGCCTGATGGTACCTGTCCTGCGGTTTGCTGTCGTTTATTCCATTTTCATTGCTGACAAATAGCACAAAACAAGAAGAATATCCTTGCAGCATTAAGAGAGATAAATATGTCAATGTTTTGTATTCGTGCCAATATTTCTAACAAGTCGATACGTTCGATTTAAATTTCACAATTTAATAGCTCAGTAAATAATGCAAATACGAGTTCATGCCCTCCACCGGTCCAAACACACACACACAAACACAGTGATGGCAAAACGACGAAAATTGTTTCATGCGGTGCTTAAGAGCTAAGGAAAGTGTACATATCTTACGGAAAAGTGACATTATAATTAAACCATTGGTGAGAAATTGCTCTTGTTTAAATTTTTTTTTGTCACTTTTTTTGCTTATTTTTTACGTGTCGTTATGAAATACCTTTATTATCCTTAGGTATCAACGATAAACGGGCAAATGCTTTTGTGAATTTTTAATACTGGACAAACATTCAATCCACTTTTGTTATTTTCTTAGCAATATTGAAAAATTAAATTCTTAAAGGTCATATTTGCCGGAAGGCGTATGAAAAAGTAAATATAATGAAAATAAGATTATTGAAATTAAATTGGAATAGCAAAGCTGAGATTTGTCCGCAATATTGTGAGCGGAAATTGTTTTACATTTGTTAGCCTACGAAATATGTAGTTGGATCAATTTGATTTTGAAAACCAGAGTATTTTGTTGGTTTATGCAGAAGCTGAGAATTGCGCATAATCATTTATAAAGCAAAGATTTAAAAGCCTAATAAATATTTAAGATTTCATGATGTAAAGCTTTAGTTTGTTAAAAATAACAACGAAAATTAAGGTTAGATGGCGCTATTTGGTATCAAAACATTCAGAATACATGGCTCCAATACTCGTGAAAGTAAATTTTTATAAACGTATCGGTCAAAGTATTGAAAATACTTCATCTTGGATACAGCTGTAAGTTCACAGAAATATTCAATCAATCATGAAACGAAATACGACTGAATATTAAGTAAATTGGAACTAAATTTGACAGGCGAAACGCATGCATAGGCTGCACTCGGTCATCCATTTATTTAGTGGTTTCAAAACCGCCGGTCTGGCAAGACTGTCAGCTGTTAAATACCAGTCATCTGAAGTGTTATTTATTTAGTGAAACTTTTGTCGTTTACAACCAAAGAACGCATAAAAACAGTTAAACTTACTACAAAAGTGGGGATTCAAATGTGGGCTTTCAATCGAACAAATTTTTCTTCAGCAATGAAGCTCATTTCCCGCGCGTTGGTTACATTAACAAGCAAAAATGTCAAATATGCGGCTCAGAGAACCCAGAAGTGATTATGAAAAAGCCATTGCATACGGAAAATGTGACTATTTGGTGCGCATAATGGTCTGGAGGTATCATTGGGTAATATTTTTTTGAAAAAGATGCTGAAGGAACCGTTACCGTGCATTCGTAGCGCTAATTTAAGATTATGAACTAGGTTATATGTTGTTTAAAAAAGACGGCGGCACGAACCACACAATACGCCCGTTTTTGGATTTATTGCTCGAGAAGTTTCCAGAAAGCGTAACTTCGTGTTTTGACAACGTCAATTGGCAACCAATACCATTCGCTTTGACGCCGTTAAAGACCGTATTTCTGGAGATAATTGCCAAACGTTGTAGCATTTGAAAACTAACATTCGCCAAGTTATCGCCGACATACCGCCCGAAATGTGGGGAAATGTAGTCGAAAACTGACTCAAAAGGATCCACTGCTGCAACCAATCCAGAGGCGGTCAATAAAATAACATTGTATTTTGTACAAGGCATTGTAATGAGATAAAAATTTCATGTTGCCACGCTTACAAATTCACCGAATTTACGAAATTGTGTTTTTACCCTGCAACTATACAGCCGCAGACTAGAGTAACTTAAATATTTGTTTACAATGCTTAGAAAAATGTGAAATGTCAATTTGGTCCAAACATTCCTAGATTCATAACTCTTACATGGTTGCACTAAATTTGGTTGGATGTGGTACATGCAGAGCGTCTATCAGAGTAAAATATTACAATGAAAATGGACAGCATTGCCGTTTCTTCCATATCTTAAACATCAATCTTACAACTACGCCTTCTGTGGTAACCCCTATACAAATTACATAATTTTAATTAATTTAGATTCATATCTTTAAGGTCAATTGCACTAAATTCAGCATAATTTAGCACGCATCAAAGGTAAAGCATTTTTTAAAGAATTTAAAGAATTTTAAAGAAGAAGAATAAAGAATTTTTGCACCAACGCAAGAAAGGTATATGAAGGTAAGCTGACCTGACTGAAATTTCTATATTGGTGTATTTAACATCTGACCAATGTACTGCAATACTAACATGAATGTGGCTTTGATATAATCAATTCACCGTAATCTTTTTGTAACACTTTCTTCCTCTATTCAGAACACAAAATTTCGAAATTTGGGACAAAATATTTGTTTCATATTTTTATCTATTACTAGCGGACCCGGCGAACTTCGACTCGCCACAATTTAACGCCTTCAGATAAACTCTCGAGCAATAATAAAACACAGATAGTTCAAATTTCAATGCGATTTATTTGAGTGGAATCGAAATCAGTAGAGAGCGACATGATGAACAATGTTTTTTGATTTGTTTTCCGGCGCAAAAACAAACAACGAAAACGGTTTCCCAACACGCGAACAGGCAACGTACAGCTGACCGTGCGAAAGACAGGGAAATTCGAAATTAATCCCCCAGACTTCCAACGACTGGCCTTGCGATTTATTTATTGTCTTCGTAAAAGCCAATCGAATGGGGAACTGAATCCGCTTAAATTGGAATGGAAGATCAGTTGGAATTCTCGGAATTCGTGGAATAAGGACTTCTTCTTCTTTGAATTTGCCCTCGATAATCGTCGCTTGAATCACATTGTTCATCAGTTTCTTGATGGACAACCGCGTACCGTTGCACAATTTCGGATGATTCAGATTCCGCAACATGATTATGATCGATCCTACCTTCAGTTGTAAATTATGTCGCGGTGCTCCTGGCACATCAAGCGAGTTCAAAAATTCCGTCGGATAGTTTGTCGCTTCATCCTCTCCGGTCACGTTGTCAACGGATTTGTACGAATGCAGTTCCCCAGCGATTTTACTTTGAATAATCAAATTCAAGTTATCAACGTCCTTATTCTTCGCTGCTAGTATTGCCCTTTCACTAATCCAATCGAGATTTTTATAATTTTGTGCAATGCCCGGGAACACTTTGGTGATGAGTTCCTCCTTCGACGATGTGAACGATGTGAGGTGGTGATTGTGCAACGCGAACTTGTGCAATATGGGCACGTCTCCATCCATTATGTTCTGCGCGTTCCCCTTGCATTTGATTATCACGGACTTTCTGACTAATTATTGCACTACGTGTACGAAGTCCACGATTTGATCGTCTAATAGGTGGCATTAGTCAAATAACTCTCCCTGAAATGGAATAAAGTCCTTTCTGACTAATCCTATTAAAAAGACAATTTTTTTCAAAAAAAAAAAAAAAAAAACTTACGAAATGAATGTATCGCAATAAATGCCGCACTAAATTTCAATTGATCGTACCGCAGGTACCGTTAATGGATGTGATACGCGCTATATGAATATCCGAATTCAGTGTAATAATACGCAAAACTCGAATCAATTGCAGCAAGAAAAATAGCACATTTGTTTAATAGAAAATCACAATGCGAAAAGTGCAGCTGTCAAATTGCGCTCAGTTTCAGCATTGAACGCAGCACAGCGCCATCTGTTATTTGTCTCGTTAACTTCTCCACCCAAAATTCACGCAAAACATATTTTATCGCAATAAATTTCGTAATTTTCCGAAATTTTCCGAGCTTCACAACGAATTTTCCACTTTTATATCGCGCAAAATCATCAAATCATGTGATAAAATGCAAAATTTCGTCGAAACAAATTGAAATTTTTCACGCTTTTCCGGAATTTTTCGTGTTTTCCACTAACAGTTTTCTATTTTGCCATTCGAAAAGACATTCCGGAACAATTGCACACAAAATTCCATACAAAAAATCAATTTTCGATTTTTTCAATTTTCCGACTTTTCCGGAGGGTTTTCCCAAAATTTTCGTAAAAACCTTCTCCAGGCAATTACGAACAATTGAGAAAAAATTTGAGCCAAATTGGTCCAGGCGTTCTTGAGTTATGCGCTTACCAACACATTTAGCGATTCATTTTTATATTATAGATTAGCAAGTAGTGCAAGCGAAATACCCGCTTGACTTCAGGCTGTTATGCCACAGGTGGTTTATGCCGCCTTAAAGGACGAATTTCAAAATACCTTCTAACATTGCGGGACTATGACTTAAAAGCAACGCGGTAATGGTTTTAGCTTCGTTTTTTTATAGACTATCCCATTTTTGATCCCTTAATTCTCCGTTTTATTCGTAAAAACAAAATTTCGAAAATCTTCTCTGTCGCGAACATATCTTGACAGGATAACCTACGCTCCCAATTTCACGACTTTAATTTTGATCCAGTCTAATCACCAATTTTGGAGCAAATGTTTGGTCCCCTTAAAGTAAGATTCCATCATAAGCCGCTTGTCTTCGGCGATGGTGCCATTTCATCATTACCCCTGAGGGCATGAATTTCTTCACATTTCTAGTCTACGCTACTAGTTGAATTTACATTCAGTTTTATAATTTAGGGCTTGCTCTTTAATTCTTGGCCTTTTTCTTTTGTGAAATTCGAAAAATTGTCTTTTCGATTATACTATAGAAGCACAGTAGACGAAATCAGGTTCATGATTTTAGCTTCAACTATTTGGTATAAGCGATGACACTTTTTTTGTCGCACTTCTATCCTCAGTTACACCTAAAGCTAAAAATTGTGTGACATATTCTTCTTATCCACTGCCTATTCGGGAAAGTCAATACAGACGCTAGTTTGAGCGTGGAGATAGTATCAGCTTTGCCCCTTTTTATCCCTTTTTATGCCTAAATCTACAGTGCCGCTCACTTGAATAGTACATCCTTGAAATATTTTTCTAAGCTCTTTTTTCCAAAATAATAATTAATACCTAATCAAAAATTAAATCTGTATGATTCTTTACTGAATAGAATATACCAATGTATTCTCAACCAGGGCGGAATGGAATGGAATTTCGTGAGAAGCTCTTCATATGGAAAAAGTACAAATTATCAAATGAGTTAAGTTTCAATGTTTTGAAAGAGTCGCAGAGCGGAAGGTTTATGTTATATGTAGATTCGGAAAACAAAAATATGAATTTGGCGACTGGGTATAGGAATTCTGTTATAAAAATAATTGTCGTAGTAGGTTTAAAACTATTGGTTAAAGAAAGTGAGCTTTTTTCCGTCCGGAAAAAAACTTCCTTAAATCAATCTCACTCTCAGCTCATATCAAGTATGGGTTCAGACTCAAATTAAGCTTATAGTACTTGGAAAATTAAAGTTGTGGAGTTAGTTTTACCTTGGTCATCTTAAATTCAATTCCAGTTTAAGTACGGAATACTCAATTTTTATTTTGAGTGTACACGTTAGGAAAGGGATGGAAATGTCTTTGATTTTAACTTTTGCATACTTCGTGCTTAGAACGTTATAGGTAAAATCCAAACATTTGTTGTCTTGGCATTTTAAGCAGCTTAAATTACGACAAGCAAATGGGAATACATTAAATTAGCACCAATTCAATTAGTAACAAGTATATGTGCTACAAAACATATCACATACTAATTAAACTGTATAATAGGATAGGGTCTTTGCATAAGAGAGATGGAAAATGTATAAATGCATAATTATTAGCAATTTATGTAATTAGTATAGGCACTGTTCTCAATTCCTACCAGATATTTACGTAATGAAAACTTCAGTATTCAGTTGTTAGTTAAAAATCCATTTACATTTAAAACATAAATTAATTATTTGTCTAATAGATGAATTTAGTGGTCTGCATCTCGCGTTAAAGGTGGACGCCAGCAAAGAGGAAATACTCCACATGTTATAGATTTTCTTCAATAAAGACGAAAACACACGTCAGGCAGCTGAAAATATAGACATTGTTTACGATGTTGATACTGCGCAGTTTTGGTTTAGTCAAAGATGCGCCACATTCTGGAAGGTCATTCGCCTAAAATTTCGGTAGAATAAAGGAAACCGTCAAGTCTGACCATCATTTAAGCACAATTCCAGTTGCCCAGGAGCTAAACATTGCCCAAAAAATAGCATTGACTCACTTCAATTAGGCGGGGTACAAAGAAGCTCGATGATGTGGTGCCAAATGAATTAAAGAAAAAAAAAACTCATGGATAAAATATCCATCTGCGTATCGCTGCTGAATTGCAACAAAGTCGATTGGTGAGTGGCGCAGACGGTGATCAAGTCTGGATTTACGGTCAGGAAGATTTTGCTACTATCTACTATGAGCTGCTTCCCTACGCCAAAACACCGTTCGAAGGATTCAATTGCCATGCTTTGGTCAGTGGTAGAGGAATTGAGTTTTACCAATACATAGCTCGAACACACACTTCGAGCTTGGGAGCTTGGTTGGAAAGTTTTCATACATTTACCTTATATTTCAGGCCTTTCACGAATTGATTATCATCTGCTCCTGTTAACGGCGTTTGATTCTGTTGATCAAAATATCACTTAAAGAGAAACTGGAAGAATGGACTGCTCCAGTTTCTTGCCAATATGGACGATGGTTTCTAAAAAGAGCCATAATGGAATTATGTTCGAAGTATCAATGTCGTATAAAACCGGATTATTCTAACAGTGCTAAGTAAAGATTTCATTTCCATGTAAAAATAATAGGTTTCCTTTTACTACATCTTGTATTTGCGGACTCATTCTTTCATTCAGCAGCAAAAGAAAAAAAGAAAAAACAAAGAAAAAAATGAAGAAACTGTTGTACATTTTTCCACCCATCTTTCTTTTGCGCATTGAGGCAAACCTTCAGCTTCTTATCAACAAATTCAAAATGCTACACAACACCAAATTAACATCTTCTGCTTCGAAATTACAGAGGAATTACTCATGTTGCTACAGCAGCCAATTTATGTGGATAGTGCTCCATAGGCAGGTTTAGTTTAGTGCAGTTGAATACATGATATAAAACTAAAAATGTATGGATTAAATTTGGAAATTTGTACGGAAATTATTAGAAGAGTTTAATTAACTTACTGCAATAAACAAACTGGGAATTACAGCGGAAAAATAATATTTTGATATATCAGACAATTTGAATGGGATGTCCCAGAAGAGACATGACAACGCCGTCCATGGTTGAAAGATTTAAAGCGAAGAATATATGAGCTATGTCGATCATTTGCATGGGTGGTACCAGGAGGAGCGAGACAACACCTTCGACTTATATTCTCAAATGCCTAATATTGTGCGAAATTTGCCTGAATGCCCTACAATTGTTGGATAGATTCTCAGTCGAAAGTGCATGGATGGAAACGGTTTTTTTTTTTGGAAAAAGGTGCGTTATTAGTTGAGCAATATATAAGTAATATACAACCAACATAGGAAGGTTAATTTACATATACCTGCACCCAAAGTCTTTTTGCATTGGTACGCAACTGTGCGCAGTGCCAGAAAAAAACAGTCAGTCGATCAGTTTGCATGGCAGATACCCATTTTCATTCTCAAAGTTAAATTTGTCAAGTACATTACAAGTGTCAAATTTAACAGAATTGAATGCAGATGGTTGAAAGATACGAAGATAAGAATATATATGTAGGTTATATCGGTCATTTATGTGGGAAGTGTCTAAAGAAGTCTAGTTTCCTAAATTTTGCCAGATAAAGGGTGTCCCAACAAGAACGCAAGATTTAAATTTGGCGCCATTCGAAGTATCATTGTTTGACATTTTCACAATTGATATTGTTTGCTAGTAGAAGGTACGAGGTTAGTAAAAACGGAGCGCTACACGAAAGAACAACGCATTCTCATTGTGAAATTGTTTTACCAAAATGGTGAAAGTTTTGCGGTTACAGTTCGCAAATTGCGATCAATTTGAGGTCGCAATAATGGTTCAAAAGAGTCAACTGTAAAGAGATTAATGGATAAATTTGTCAAAACTGGGTCTGTTAGTGCTGTAAAGACTTCGACCAGGTCGATCGACCGAAAATGTTGCAGCTGTACGTGATGATGTCGCTCAAACTCCATCCACCTAAATTCGGCACCGAGCTCAGCAAATTGGTGTCTCCAAATCCACTTTGCAGCGAATTTTGACGCATACAAAGTGCATACAAAGTTCAATTGACTCAGAAACTGAAGCCAGCTGACCATGGACAGCGAAGGGAGTTCGTTATTTGGGTATTGGAGAGACAACATGAAAATGTTGATTTTGCCGATAAAATCATCATCAGTGACGAGGCCCATTTCCATCTTGATGGCTTCGTCAATAGGCAGAATTGTCGCATTTGGGGTAAGGAAAGTCCTCGAGTGGTTCACGAGAAGCAAATAAATCCTTAACGTGTCACTGTGTGGTGTGGATTTTGGGCTGGAGGAATCATTGGACCTTTTTTTTATGAAAATGAGGCATGTCAAGCGGAAACAGTCAATGGTGTTTGGTATCGTGAAATGATAACCAGTTTTTTCGTGCCTAGAATTGAAGAAATAAATGTGGAGGGCATGTGGTTTCAACAAGACGGCGCCACATGTCATACAGCCAGAGAAACAATTCAATTGCTGCATCAGTCATTTAAAACTTGCGTTCTTGTTGGGACACCCTAAGCATTTAGGGTTTAGGGTATTTTTAAGTATTTTGGAAAATCTAACATTTTTTATGGGGATGTCAGAAAGTCGTGACAGTGCGTTCCGTTATCGTTCACGGAAATTAACTTCTAATGTGTAACAAAATTGGTTGCATTTTGTGCAGCATGGGAGAAGTTATGAAGAAGTTATGAAAGTTATGAGTTAAGAATATGCGAATTAAATAGATCATTTGTATGAGACCAGTAAAGATATTTATGTCAAAATAAAGAGGAAAAATCTACAAATTAAGAGTTACAATAAAACAATTTAATTTCAAAAATATATCCGTCTGTATGGGAGATACTGCAAAGATTGGGCTGACATATTCCAATACCCGGCTACGATCTGAGAAGATAATAGACTGTGCGAAATTTTGTGAAGTTTCATAACGGATTATGTCAGTTATCGAGCCTATCAGCTGGTCAGACAGAATGGCCGATGGACATCGCTCAGTCAACTCAAAAAGTCATGAACCATCTTTGGTCAGAAGATGCTGAGCACTTTACATATGTACTTCTATCTGTGCAGAAGAAGGTGTAAAAGTATAAGTCGATGCAGTCGATTAAATTTTTGAAAATCGGTCAATTTATATGAGGGGTTTCAAAAGTGGCTTTAGAATGTTGCCCGTTTTCATGTCGCTCTATTTTTATATTTTTTCGAGTATTTAAAAACTATTCAATAGGTTGAACTTAACATTACTGTAGTCAACGAATTAGGAGTCACAGGGAAAATACTGAATTTTAGAAAATTGGTCAATTTATTTGGGAGGCACCAATACAGTCCGTTTGCGGCGTCAAGTTCGAAGAAGTTCCATAACAATTTAGAGCATTTATGATATCTATCCACCATTTAGCCAGTCAGACGGACACATCTCAATTGGCTTTAAAAGCCATGAAACAAGGATATTCGTTACTTTAAATGCTTCCTTCTGGGTGTTACATTTTTGTCCTATGAAATGATATAAACTATCTTGGCCTTGAAAGAAAAAATAAATATTTGTATATGAAAACAAAAAAAATAAAATTTTTCTACATGCTTTTGCAATCTGAGCTATACAATTTGTTAAATGCCAAGTACAGGGTTACCCAGTCGGCGATTACAAAACCGCGAAGTTGTCTGTTGTTAAATACTTGTCATCTGAAGTGTTATTTATTAAGTGATAGGTTTGCCATTTACGAATGTAGATCGTTTAACAACTTAAGAACACGTAATAATAATTAAAACTTAAAACTTAGGGGCGGTCAATTAAATGACATTGTACTTCATACATAATGGCAAGGTCCAAACATTATAATGAAAAAAAAGTTTAATCGAAATCAGAGCTTTATATGTGTTTTACTAAACTTTACATTTGAAAACGATAAAATGGATAACCCTGTATTTTATCCATGGATTTTGATTCAAGTCAAAATCCAAACATGGGTACCTCCTCCTTTTGTGTAAATTGCGGATCATTACATTACATTATCACTTTACATTATTTTTTGGGTTGTTTTCTGCTTTCCTGAAAACTGTCATTAAATACTGTCATATGCTTAGAAAAATAAATTAGTTTTTTGCTCTACCATCTGTCTGTCGCAACAATTTCTGTTTATGTCCCTGCTTTCTATTGTCGGGGCATCTGTAGTTTATCTTGTCTTATAATCCATGAGTTGATGGTTAGTACGTGGGTGCAATTTTTGAACAGATTCCAATTCGCATCTGAAACCAACATCCAGGAAAAAAAAATTACCAAATAGAGTCGTAATTTGGTAGAGGCACATTGTCTTTATAGGATTCAGATATTCCACATGTGAGGTCACAAAGCATTAAGAGGATATAGTTCTATGGTAGACTCTTCAAATTCTGTTTCCTGTCTTAAATGAAATCTGAAAAGCTCTCATAATTAAGACACTCCATACGATGTGTCTTCTAGAAAAACTAGTTTCCTTTTCTTAATTCCCTTTAGCTGTCGTTTATGCTCGGATTTTACTGAGTTAGCTTAAGAATATCTCTTCTATTACATTCGAATTCTTTTGTTTTCATTTTCAAACATTGCAAATCACCGGCAACCATACGCGCAAGTCCTGTAGATTTTTGTATAAGAGCATATCCATGTTTTGCACTTTACTCAATATAAAATAAAGGCTTTTCATCGCGGATTTATTTTTACTATAAACTGAATGCCACAAACGCCTCATTTAAGTACTTGTTAATTTACCAATGATTTATGGGCCTCCATCTCCAGTTAAGTGATGGTTATTATTTTGTAAATATATTTCTATAGAACTTTTGCTGAGAGACTTTTTAAAATGAATGTATGTACGTGTATTAATGAGGACATTACGTGATGATGTAGACAGGCAGACAGACAGGCATATAATAGAATGCAATGTAATGGCTTTATTTTGTGGTTTATTATTGTTAATGACTCTTCTAAATATAGCAGTTGACGTCAGGTGAACTTTAATTAGAGTTTATTCTGGTTCACATTTTAACACAGTCTTTTCTTAGAAAATGGTATTACTTTGATTGTAAATTGTTGGATTTTGTATTACGCTATAAAGAAGATGATAGTTGAATAGGAAATTTAGCTATAAGATTATTGTAACACAAAATGTGTAATGCAGAAACATTTTAGGCACGCAAAACAAGTAAATAAATACGTTAAGTAAATTATAGTTTCGCTTCCTTTATTTATTGCGCTATAATTCAGAGCATTTAAGGGAGCGTAAAGGTATAATGCCGTTTCCGGCACTACATGCACTGTTCTGATTCCATTAACAGTTACTATCAATTTAACGGTTACACTTTCCTTTTCATCCCTCAAATTTCAAATCCCTCCCCGACATGTGCTCTTTTATAGCAGTTTCAATTGTCTGAAAGTAGGTATTTCGATATACAAATTTTAATCGCGCATCTTTGAAGTAATAGTAAAGTTCATATCAATTTCGATGATTCCAGCAACAACAGTTTTTCTTGTGCGCTGGTGACATTGTTGTCCTCCTACTTTCATGTTTTACCCCCAAAAGATTCAAATTTGTATATTGGTATTTCCTCGTCTATGCTGATAGATGTAAATTCATCTAAACCAAATTTAATGACTGCAGCTTCATCATTTTATACTTGACAACGCCACCAATTTTGTCCCCCTTCATTCTTATTCTACCCTTTGAAAGTATGAATATAGAAAAATATTTTGTTTTTTGAGTGCGCCTGCACAATAAAAGTGGGATACACCAAAGAATGCTAGCGTAACTTCGTGATTCTCAGCAACACTTGTGAGAGTTTGTACCATTTCCGCCTACTTTCTGCTCATATTTAAACATAAAGGAAATAATTTCGTTATATCTTTTCTTGTCGCGCAACTATTCTGTAGGAAAAATGTACACCATATTGGGTGATAAAGTGTTTTTCGTTCATTTTTACCAGTTGCGTTCCATAAAAGTACGAATTTCGAAAAACATCTGTTGCTGTCACGCTCTGCAAAGTGAATAAAAACTCCCAATTATGTGAATTTAGTTTTGTTAAAGATAATGGTACCGTTTTCGTATACTTTGGCCTTTACTTTACTCCCTGAAAATAAGAATGACGAAAAATTCCATTATTACTTCGCGTCTAATCCTTGAGGAAGATCAAAGACCCAATTTTCATAATTCCAGATTTAGCTGTTTAGTAGGACGACTTTGAAAACATGAATTTGAAAAATTCCTTTTTATCGCGCGCTTAGTCTGTATGAGGAATATTACCAACAATCCTCGTCATTCTACCTCTAGTAACTTCTACTGATTTGACGCTTTATATGCTGTTTTTCTACCCCTATATGAGAAGTTTTTATGTCAAATTTCAGCCTTTTACTTTAAGCGGTGTGATATGGGGGAAAAAGGACGTGTTTTGATCAACATGCAATTTTAAGACAATTAAGAATATACAGGGTTATCAATTTAATAGCTTCAAAACTACCGGTCTGGCAAGGCCGTTAGCTGTCATTTGTCATCTGAAGTGAAAGGTTTGCCATTTACGAATATGGACCGTTTAACAACTGAAGAACGCATAAAAATAGTTAAAACTTACTACGAAACGTGATTCAACACAACTGATTTTGGCCTTATTTAATGAGAATTTTCCAGCAAGCGTAATTTGGCATTTTGGCGGCGTCAATTTGTCACCAAGATCATGCGCATTGACGCCGTTAGACTTTTTTGTGGGGCTACGTCAAAGAGCTTGTTTACGTTGATAATCCCCAAACGCACCGCCCGAAATGTGCGAAAAACTGGTCGAAAACTGCGTCAAATGAATTCAATGATGCAACCAATCCAGAGGCGTTCATTTAAATTAAACTTTATTTCACAATGGCAAGGTCCAAGCATTATAGTGAAATAAAAGTTTCATCGAAATCATAGCTTTATGTGTCTTTTATTTAACTTTACTTTTGAACTCTAAAAATGAATAACCCTGTATATACGTTTTGGTCTCAGGTGGCTATTTCCATTTGATTCAACCCGAATGACGAGAAGAGTACACTGCGATCGAATCGTTAACACTTTTAATGCATTTTTATAGCTTGACCGTAGCGACAACATTTTTTTTAACAAATATTTATCATGACTTTTTAAGTCGTTTGAACGATTATATCTGCCCGTTCAACTGGCTGGCTGTTAAACACGACATCTGTTCTAAATCTTCTTGAAATAACTTATTTCAATTTATTAATTGAGCATGCTTATTATATATTCAAATTAACTTATATTTTTCTTTGAGTAAAATTACCTCTCAATTACAGAATCATGTGAAAAATGCGGTCATATCAATATGAATGCACTTCTTACATTCTGTGTAGGATTAAATTCCTATGAGTTTGCAGCTGAGAAGAAAATGATAATATTTACTGGATTACTCTTATATAACTAATTTAGATTTACCAAAATTATTTTGGAATAATAAGATATTTTGGTCAGTCTGTGTCTTTTAACAAGAATAACACAGACAACAATGGCATTTTAACAAATAACCACAACACATAAGTTGGTTTCTTACAACAATCATCTGTGGCATCTTCTCTTATGTAATGATGCCAGCAACAAGAAACATTATAGAAGTATAAGGCAAGACTGAGTAAACTTCGCCATGACATTTGTATCTGTCCCCATGTTGTGTTATGTACTTGACATGAAAAAAATAAAACATAAAGTACACAACAACAGCTTTTGGATTCCAAAAGCTTAGGACCAACGTCGCCTAGGATTTCATATATTGATAAAACTATATTTGTCTTCTGAAAATAGTAAGAAGATAGTACGAACATAGGCGGTAAGTAAGATTTTCAAGAGTAAAGTGCTATTCAAAAAGTCCTTATTTTGGAATTCAATGACAGGTTTCAAAGGATTGGAACCAGTACAGTGAGTGAATTTCAGTGAGTTGAACTGACTTACATCACCATCCACCAGCGCCTTTTGGCGTTGCTGCCAAATAGGTCGAGAAGCCAGAGGGGTTGTGGTAAAATGTTAGATTCTTATCAACACAATCTCTAAATTAACGCACAATAAAAGAAGCAAAATTATGCCTTACTGAACTTATTTTATATAAAATACTGCCTTCTGCATAACAATTATGGAGAAAGCATTGATTTTTGTTAAATCGGCTAATTTGTATGTGGTACAACCTAAGGAGAGTGGCAATTTAGATTATTTTCGTTGGCACAACTACATAGCTGGCGATTGGCAATCCAAGTAGAATTTAAATCAATGGTTTGGACAATTTGTATGGGAAGTACCAGAAAGGTCGATCTGTTTTATAAGAGAAAGAAAGAATGATTATCCGGTCGATATTTTTTGCCAAGTATTGTAATGTAATGAATGACAAATAATTTAAGTTATTCCAATCTACAAATTGCGGATTAAAGGGGGAAAAATACTTTTGATAAGCTAGTCTATTTGTGTGGTAGGCACCGTAATTTGACACCAATTTTGTGTGAATTTAAGGCGACTGTTTCAAAGATATAAAGACGATAATAACTGGGTTAAATAGGCAGTTTGCTTGGAATGTACGTAAAAGAGACCAATTATTATAAATCAATGGAATAGAAACAAATATAGGACAGCATAGAAATCATAGAGGAAAGATTAAATTTCGGAAAATCGCCCATTTTGAATAAGAGGTATCAATTCAACGAATGCGTTATGACCGTCAAGTTTGACTGAATTCAATACAACTGCTTCAAAAGTATCAAGTCAAAAAATATGGTCCAAATTATTCATTTATATACCAAATGGGTAGTGTTTAAACCGAAGATTTTTTTATTTAGTTTGTCGAGCACAATTTTTGGGTATAACCAAGGAATTGCTTTTAATGGTCCCATGGGAGGAAATGGTGGAAACAATAGGAGATACTAAGGGTAAGGCGCTTTGTATTATACAATATAAAATCCAGGTCGAAAATTAAAAAAACAGAAACGTAATCTAAATTCACAAATCCAAGACCATAATTTGTTTCAATTCTTGGTCATTACGGATAGCTAATTGAAAATGGCGGGGAATAATTCTGATTTTTTTGTTATCACGAGCACCATTGCCTGCCAACTGACACGATGGTTAGTACTCGCAACTATCGTCAACTAGATCGCGAATTCAAACCCGCATACAGGCAAGTCTAACATTATTTAAGTGGCGGTCACCTCGATGCGTCTGACGAAGTAAATTCTGTGGCGTTCGGAATTGTCATTAATCAGCGGGTACCGATTAGTGACTCTAAAACTAGAATGGGTGTAAATCCACTGAATGTGGAAAGCTCTAGCATGTCTCAGTCATGGGTTAGTATACGAGTTAGCAGTTTCGGGGAAAATTTAATTTTGGAAAAATTAGTCAATTTATGTGGCTTACACTGAAAGAGGCCAATCGATATGTTCCATTTACAATCTATGACATCGATCTGGCACAATATTAGGATGTGCCTAGTTTTAAGAAATTTAATAAAGGCAGTTATTGTGTCTACCATCGCTAGGTCCACTTAAAAAGAT
Organism: Philornis downsi; assembly: GCA_019455685.1. NCBI lineage: Eukaryota > Metazoa > Arthropoda > Insecta > Diptera > Muscidae > Philornis > Philornis downsi. The sequence continues at coordinate 2,195,277 of JAHXMU010026239.1, forward strand.
CTGAAACACATTTATTTATTTATTTATTTATTTCTGGCTTGTAATTTAAAGCCTTCCGGCCAATTATAAGTAAATTACAATATGCAACAATTCATCATAATAAAAATTAAATATAAAATTTATAAAAATATAATATGACATATAATAATATAATATAACATTATGATCGTTGAAGACAAAAAAAAAAGTATGGAAAAAAAAGACTAATTCAAAAGTTAGAAGTTAATCGGAATATAATCTTGAAATATAAGATAATCGGTATGTAATAAAGGCTGCCCACAGTTTAATTGAAAACAAAATTTTATAGTAAAGTCTGAAAGTGTTGTAGAATGTGCCTTTTGTAAGAATCAGGAAATAATTAAAAACTTTTTAAATGGCTTGGTAGTAAATTGTAAATTCGAGCTACTCTTACTGCAAAAGCACGACCCATGAGTGTGGTTATTTTAGGAATATGAAGCTACTTATTACGAGTGGAATGTGAAAAATTAAATGAATTAAAAAGAAATTGAGGACTACACAATCGAACAACTTTATAAAATAACAGCAAAGACGTAAAAAAAATAAAAAAAGACCTAAAAATAAAAAAAATAAATAAAAAAATAAAATAAAAAAATTTAATAAAAATATATTTGTTACTTTAAGCACTTACTGCTGGATGTCAAATTTTTGCGTATCAAATAATATCTACTTTCAAGGTGAAGATATAAAAACATGGTCAAAATATATCAGTAACGATTTACGATAGTCTTGCCGACTCTCCACGAATTTTTGCTACAAAGCAAAATGACATTTGGTGGGGAGTAGTAAAAGTAAGTTCAACATACTGGCATTTCTCTATTGGTTTCATTTAAAAATTGATGGTTTTCTCCTCTACGCAAATTCATCCCATCAATAATTATTGTGTCTGTAATATTATTTGAGCACTTAAGACTCCATTTTATCCTTTAAACAATGAATGAATGAAATGGTTATGACTTTCTCACCCTGTACCAACAACTTTAATGCAAACTCGCTAACTGTTCGTATTAGCTAATTCATGCAACTACAAGTTAAACTGTGGAACGGCAAGCCTTGCTATTTACATTAGCATTTATATCTAAATGATAAATTTACATATGCAAGCTGTAATCCCCATGGATTTGCCTTGATGTATTAATTGAATTAAATTGCATTAAGCAGCCAAAGGGTATACTGTGTACTCATGCCTTGTGTAATTTAAGCAATTAGAGTAGATTATATAGTTGAAAATACATACGACCTTAAGAATAATTATTGAAAATGCCAGGCTATCAATGGAGCTTTTAATCGCCGAAAATATTTCCCTTTTATGAAGACACGTATTATTGCTTTAATTAATTTGTAATAATTATAGATTGATGTCCATTTAAATGACAACAACAAAAAACCAATTTGTCCATAATTCATTATGTATTTACAAACATATCCACGAATGAAACGCGTCACTCGTCAAGTGTTATCCTTGAACAAATTAAAAAATCCATTATATACACATATACACCTACATACACATATACACAGATATATATGTATGTATATACTTGGATATAATCGAATAATTATATGGGCATAATTTGCATGCGGCTGTATGCTTACAATTGTATACATGTACACTTTTGCACAATATATAATGTAGCGCATTTACAGTTTCGCAGAGTTATAATGATATATAAGTTGTGCAATGGAACATATTTCTTTATTTAAATATATTAAACGAAAAGGTTTTTAAACTTAACCAGCGTACAGGCGTTGTGTTATGACTGTTAAAGACGGATAATATATGTACTACTAAACACCAACGAATTTTGAGCCAACATGTGAGAAATATTTGTGTATAAATTAAAGATTTACTCATAATGAATTGAAGTCAAGTAATGCCTGAAGACGAAAATTGCCATCAACAAGACTTTGCCATAACCCCCGTTTGCAGAAGCTATATCATATGCTAATTAATCTAGTTGCGCCATATTATAAGCCTTATTGTTATAACCATAATCACCATAACTTCGAACCAAAACAGATAGCCAGATTGGAAATTACATAAATAAACCTTTGCTATTCCAAGCAGATTGTTTCACTAATTTGATATATAAGAAATACAGGGTTATCTATTCAGTGGTTTCAAAACCGCCGGCCTAATAAGACTATCAGCTGTTAACAACCGGGCATCGGAAATGTTATTTAGTTAGTAAAAAGTGGTGATTCAAACGTGGACACTTTTCGTGCATTATGGGTGATTATGGTCGTCATAATCTACCTACTGAGCAAGGAATTGACAATATTATAAATAAATCTTAAGAGACTGGAAGTCTTACAGATGTAGTCAGGCCTGTGCATCATCGCAATGTACGCACTGACGAAAATACTGCTTCTGTTAGTGAAAGTATGGCGGATAATCCGAATTTAAACTTAGAGCTCTATGGCTGTGTGTTAACCGACTTTGTTGTTGGCCTGTAATTGAAGATTATGAACTGGATGAGGCGGTGCTACGAGCCACAAAACACGATGGATTTTGGCTTTATTGCTTGAGGAGTTTCAAGAAAGTGTAATTTTACGTTTTTCAATTAGCCATCAAAATCAAACGATTTGAGGCCGTTAGACATTTTTTGTGAGGCTTCGTCATAGACCGTGTTTACGCGGATAGTCCTCAAACGTTGAAGCATTTGAAAACCAACATTCTACAATTTATCGCTGAGATACCGCCCGATATGTGCGATAAAGCGGTCGAAAACTATATCAAGAGGATTCACTGCTACAACCGATCCAGAATAGGCCGTTTAAATGACGTTGTATTTCGTACATAATATTAAATTCGAAGCATTATAAAGAAATAAAAGTTTCATCGAAATCACAGCTTTATGTGTGTTTTATTTAACTTTACTTTTGAAACCGAAAACTGGATAACCCGTATGAAAAACATTTAAACTAGTATTCAGTTTTTACTTGTTGCTAAAAGTTTCCTGCTACAGAAGGTTTCTGCAGATAATATCCCAAAATTTAGTCATCACATTGGAATACTTTCCAATAAAATTTCAGAAAATGTTACATTTATTTTGTTTTTCGGAAATTACCAGCATCCAAGGTATTGTATTTTCCATACAGAAAATATTTTAACATACGAAATGAAATATTCAGAAATAATAAAAAAAATATTAGTAAATGAGAATTTATAATCGGCGAGAACATATCATGCGATCTCTTTAACGTACTTAAGGAGAAAATGTGCAGTTAACAATCTTCAGATTGGATCAATCTTTAACAAAATCCATACTCGTACACTATTTGCGCGTGCTTGCGCGTATATACTTCATGGCTGAAAGCTACGAGATGTTACTGCAGTCTTCTCAGGCACTAAGAATTAATCGAATAAAGTGTGTCTGGTGGTAAAACAGAACCTATTTTTGTGCTTTTTGATTTTGTAAAACGAAGAATCTATTTATTTGGAAGTCTGTGGTAACGTTGATAACTATAACTTTGTTGTGATGGTCGAATTCACTTACATAGACTTCTCTATGAATGAACTAAAATTTTCAACCTGGAGATTAGGGCAAGTGTATTGCTTATAATAATATATTTATTTATATTTAATATATTTAATGACAAATCCCTTTATCGTCAAGTCCTATCAGTTTATAGCGCAGTATCCTGACTTAAGAATCAAGCGCATGAATCAGTTCCAGTGTTCAGTGTGCAGGATTGATAAAATTTCCTGCAACAAGACAGACGAATAGGGCACAATGTTTGTAAATGTTTGTTGGTTGTAAGTATAATATTCAGAATTGTGTTTGTACTGAGAAAATTTTAAGATACACACAATTGCATAAGATTTGACATGAGGTGTAACAGATTTGATGAGGGAGTTCCGATATTATGCGGAATTTCCTCATGCCAGAGACATGCCAACTTTTGCTATCCTATACATGCACACTTTTGTGTAAGTTATGTTGGTTGTCGTCCTATCAAATAGCTTAAAGGCCTCCTCATAATTGTAGTATGTCATTGTGTGCAACAACCAGCCTCGCACAGTCGTGACAAGAGTGAATATGCCATTCAACGAGTCTTAACAACCAACACACATTGTTGTTCATAATGCGCGTATTTTACTTGCAGTGGTTATAATTTCAATGGTTAAACTTTTCACTTATATCTCGTCACTTTACTACTCCCCTTCGTGAGGCATATCTTTGTGGCAGCAACTGGTGTGATGTTGTGGTATAACTCATTCTCATTAACAGACAAATGTTGTATTTTACTCGTTTTTTACACAACAAATATAATATTAAAATTAAATTAAATGGTTGTATGTATGTAAACAAATAAAAATAAATATGTATGCAAGTAAAACACCTACAGTTTTGAATAATGGAATAAGAGAAGTTCGAATCAGCCAAGCAAAGTGTGTTTCATTCACAATTACGTCCAATTATACAATGCGCTAAATTAGGGAAAATTCTTCGTATGCCAGATTCTTTTATTCTGCAAAATAATATGCGTATAAGCCGACTAGCCCGCAATTCATATGGATTCTACAATTCCTCAGAATATTTAGGATTTGTATATCTTTCTGCGAGCTTACATGTACACACACACACACACACCTTCACCCAACGTCATTTCGCTGTGATGCAAATGTTTGACGGCGTATGAGGGGCGTGGTAAATTGCCAGATTTTCATAAAAAAATAGTCTGACTTAAAACACAATAGAAGGAGCCAAATTATAACATTCTGAAGAACTCCGGTTGGAAAATAGACCACTGTTTTCTGTTAAATTGGCCAATTCGTAACTATTTCCACTCGTAGAATTAAATTTATTAAATTGGTTATCACCGATTTTTGCTAAATCGGTTAATTTATATGTATGATATCCGGAGGGTCACGGCAATGCAGTCTATTTTCATTTAATGTGCAAAATGCCTGATGCTTGCTAAATTAATAAAATGAATACATAGAAATGAGTTATGGGATAACTTCTCATATTCAGCGATCTTATAAGTGTTCCATTTTTTTGGTATACCCAACGTAAATTACAGTTTAACGGCTATACCGAGCTATTCGGCAGCTCAAATAATGATAATTGGTTGTACTGAGTCTTGATCCCTTGATCATATGCACAATAGAAGAATATTTTAAACGCTATGCGGCGGCCCGCCAGAACCTAAGAATGAATGGCTTAAATAATCTATTCATATTTGAGTTATCACAATAGGCTTGCTTAATCGGTCGATTAATTTCAAAATTTATGTTGCAGTTTATGCGTTTGAAGTTACAGGAAAGAATTGAAATTTTGAAAATAAGTCAGTTTGTATTAGAAGGAGCGGATCGATAAAACCCATTTACAAATCCCCACCTACGATCTAACAAAGTATTAGACTAAGAAATTGAGAAATTTCATTAAAGTTTACGGTAATTAGCTTGTCTACTTGATAGGCCGTGACGACCGTGGATCGATAGTTAGTGCAAGCGACTATTGTCCCGCTTGATTGCGGTTTCAATCCCGCATACAGCCACCTATCACTGTTTAAATGTGTGGTGAATACTTTGAATAGTCGAATAATCGACTAGTCTTGTAAATGGTTCTAAATTATTGCGTTCGGAATAGTACCCAAATACCGTTGAGCAAGTCTAAGAGTTGAATATATGTAAGCTCACTGAATGTGAGAAGCTCCCCAATGTCTTATTCATGAGATGCAAGGAAATTTATTTTTACTATGTAGGCAACTGGCCAACAATAGTTGTCTTATTTTTATATATAGTAAATTCACTCGAAAGAATGAAGATATATAAAGGGTGATATTAAAAAAAAAAAATTGTGAAACTTTACTGCATCGTAAAGTAGACAGAGTGAAGTTATGTATGGACAACACATCGGACAGATGGCCGCCGCGGCTTTGCTAGCACACACGCGATCTTTTCATTAAATTTTCAGTGACCGTTTTGCATAAATGCTGCGGTATTGCATTAATGCAGCGTCCAATTTCGTCTTTTAAAACTTGAGTCGTAATCGGCTTATTCGCGTAAACCATCGACTTCAAAAAACCCCAAAGAAAAAAGCCTAATGATGTTAAATCGCACGATCAAGGCGGCCAATTCTGCTCTCCAAAACGCGAAATAACGCGACCGGGAAATGACTGACGAAGCAATTGAATTGCTTCCCTGGGCCTCGTCACTGAAAATGATTTTATCGGCAAAATCAGCATTTTCATGTTGTCTCTCCAATATCCAATTAACGAACTCCCTTCGCTGTCCATGGTCAGCTGGCTTCAGTTCCTTAGTCAATTGAACTTTGTATGCATGAAGATGCAAATCTTTCGTCAAAATTCGCTGCATAGTGGATTTGGGGACACCAATTTGCTGAGCTCGGTGTCGAATTGAGGTGGATGGAGTTTGAGCGACATCATCACGTACAGCTCATCATGGTGCGTTGTCGTTTTTACATCACTAACAGACTCAGTATTGGCAAATTTACCCATTAAACTCTTTACAGTTGACTCTTCTGGAGCATTATTGTGACCCCAAGTTGATCGCAATTTGCCAACTGTAGCCGCAAAACTATCACCATTTCGGTAAAACAATTTCACAATGAGAATGCGTTGTTCACTCGTGTAGGGCTCCATTTTTACTAACCTCGTACCTTCTACTAGCAGACAATATCAATTGTGAAAATGTCAAACAATGATACTTCGAATGGCGCCAAATTTAAATCTTGCGTTCTTCTTGGGACACCGTTTATATATACCTTTATATATACATATATATATACATATATATATATATATATATATATTTTTTTTTTTTTTTTCCTTTTTTTTTTTTATACGATAACGATGTATCATTTAAACGTAAGCATCTAAAATATAAAGTACCATTTGACCAAACCTGTTTCAGGAAATTTTAAGTCGAATTGAACATTTTATTAAATTTTAATGTTTGCGAAGACTGTAGTTAGCTACAATGTTTTGTAAATTTTTAAAAATCAAGCTGATAAACATGTCCACTCTGGTAATTCCCATAGAAATTATATAATTTCATGCGCACATTCCTAGGTTTATATCTTTTATTCAATTGCGCTAAATTTAGTATAACTTAGCACCTATCAGGGATTTAGTAGACTTAGTTTTTCGAATCAAAATGACAGAGTATTCTTTTAAAGAATCTAGCGATTCACCATGTCCAGTCTGAGATCCTTAAAATACTTTTGCTATAACGCAAGATGGTGTTGGCAGTAGGTATACGTAAGTCTGTTCACCTGAATGCAATTTCTGTATTTGTCACCCACCATATAAAATTATACGAGGGTAACGTCGGATGACTGTATAAGCATTGTAAACGAAGAAGAGCTTGACGATTGTGGTGTAGAGGGATCAAGACTTGAGTTGGAAACTTGTACCTGGCAATTACAAAATGATAACGAAAATTTCTTGTTCTTTTCAGATAGCTCCAAAGCAATTTCACAATGTTTATAAATCATTGGACTTGCTAATTTTCCTATTTTTCCGATTCTCTGTGACGGTTTTTAGTCTATTCTGAAAATGGTCCGAGTAATATAAATTAACACTGTTGTAAGTGACAGACAGACGGAATACAATAACCAAAATCGTGAGGTCAAGTATCTTTAAGAAAGAATCCACCAGGTCGTGGAAGGGATTCAGAAGCTAAGCAAACATTTTTTGGGAAGGGAAAGCGTCCTTTATACGGACTATTATTACTGGTACAACTTTTTTTTATAGGTAATCAACTTGCTCTAACTCAAAGACAATTGACTTGAAACATTAGCAATTTATTCAGGGCTATCCTTAATATAAAATTGTTTAAGATATTTCTGATTGGATCAAGACCGTCAATTTGACAACAAAAAATACCGTTTTTGAAGTTAAAATTAAATTTTCTTTTTCAAAACTGCGACATGTTGTTTAAATTTAATATTTTTATACATTCAGTTGATATAATGAAATTATGAATATATGAAATTAGCCAGCCCTCACAGAGTATTTCACATACAAATTGTCTGAATAATTACCCCATAACTGATAAGTGAAAGGTATTAAGTTATAATATGTAGGTTAGTACGATTTTGCATTAAATCAGAACATTTAATAAGAATGTAACGAATTACTCAATTACAAATTACAAGTCCCTTCCCTTCCGCACACTTGATATTGATATTTCTTAAGATTACGTATAAAATAGTAATATATAATTATTACAAGTTTCCAAAATTAATCAAAATATTCGTGTTTTTCCCCTTGTTATCAGGGATTATTTTACATTATGAACATGTTTAAAAAGAAGAGCACACAAGCTTTTATAGAGCTATGCTTTCAAAAGTTATGCTAGGCTTACTTTTCTTGACAATCGTTAAAAAAACATTGGAAAACAGACGCACCTGTAATCAAAATAATTCAAAAGGCATCAGATTTTTGGTTCTAAAACTGTCAAAAAATCTACACTGTTTTTAAATGATAATGGGTAGCAGTACAGAAATTTCAGTCAGGTTAATTGGCTCACATTTACATTCAAGCAGTATCATTTTGCATTATTGCAAAAGTGTTGGAGGTATCAAAATGTCCGCGGACTATGTTTAGTATATCCGATAAATTATACTGAATTTAGCGTAACTGAATGTAGGATATTAAAATTATATAATTTGTATTGGGGCGTGAATATCCGATTGATTTTGTAAAATCTTACGAAGCACAATAATGCAGTACAATTGGAAAAATTTAAGCAACCGCAGTCTAAGACTGAGGAAATAATAATTTTTGATAAATCGGTAAATTTTTATGGTTGGTATCAGAAGAGAGGCAATGCATTAAAAGAACGTGCTCGTACTTCATCAAGCGCATGGGATGTGGAAAATATTGACTGATTTTAGTATGCATTTACTACAAAGATATGAAGCTAAGTATGTATATAAGTGTTACATGCCTAATTTGTGTAGGATGTACGGGAAGTAAACACGACACTTGGTCAATTTTTCTCAGTGCTTACAGAGAATGGTCAGTCAATGTATTGAACAAGATTACAGCGCATTGCGGTCTGCCGATTGAAATTACAGAGGAAAGATTGAATTGCGTAAAATCGTCCAATTTGTATGGGAGATGCAAAAAGGTGTGCGGTAATGCTGTCCATTTCGATTGTAAGACCTTACTTTTGAAAACGAAAAGCGTCTACCAAATTTGACTATATTTTGTGCAACAATTCAGAGGTATGAGAATCTTAGGGTATATGGACTAAATGGAACATTTGTGTTGGAGGTACCAGAAGGGATTCTGCCAAGCATTATAAACAAATGTAATGGCCAAAAATATAAATTACTCCAGTTAACGAATGTGAAGTTACAGAGAAGAAGCGAAATTTCTGAAATACGGTGAGTTTAAATAGAACGTTTCATGTACGGTGTATCCATATAGCTTTTTTACAGTCGAGGCGACGTTGTAAAAAAATATTAGGCTGTACCAAGTTCTAACAAGTTTGGTATAGATTTGCGACTACTTTCCTGTTCACTATCCATAAAGCTTGCGAGACAGATGGACATCGCTCAACCGACTCAACAGTTCATGAAGCATATTTGGTTAAAAGATACTTTGCACTGTAGATTCATCTTCCTAGATGTCACATTTTTGGCCATATCACATGAGATATATTATCTTTATTCCTTCATTCGTTTATTTAACTTTTTCTGAGCGAAAATTATCCTATTCCTCTGCACAAGACTGTATACAAATATAAGTACACTTTCATGAAGAGAATGTTTCAATAATACCGCAAGTTGAACGACTCTTAATGCTAGACTTGCTTCACATGTGGATATAATCTGACTGAGAATTACATGCTCGTAATAGAGTTCAACAATCTGGCAACACAATTCAGTTGATAGCAAACTTGTCTTTAGTACAATTAAACATTAATCGTTATTAAATCTTCTTCACTGCGGTTCTAGTATAATTAAAATCTGTATCGATAATATTAAGACCTTATGGGTTTTAATATTAATGCGATTTAATTCTTAATTGTTTCTTAATACCATGTGTAATACATATAGTCGGCTGATATCTGTCATACTCCATACTTCACAATTCACACGAAAAGTCGTATAATTTCATATTTAGATCATTTGGTGGCATTTCGTGTGGTGTAATTGCATTTACATCTATTTGGTAGTTTAATCTATATATTTCCATATTAATACATATATTTCATATCATTCAGAAGCATACATTAGGGTACCTCTCATATAATTTGGCCAGTATAAATAGTTAAAAATGGATTCATTACAGCAATTCAAAGGAAAAAAATAATCAAGGGGGCTGCCCGGTCATGCTTCTACGTCGTGGCCTCGGCGGAATATTCACGTTGCGAAGTTATGCTCTGTATTTGGTGGGATCAAGTCGGTGTTATTTATTACGAGCTGTTGAAACCAAGCGAAACCATCACTAGGGATCGGCATCGATTTCAGTTAATGCGATTGAGCCGAGCTCTACACGAGAAATGCCCTCAGTACGCGGAGGGGCATGAAAAAGTTATTCTTCAGCATGACAACTTTCGGCCCCACGTGTCCAAGTCCGTTAAAACCTACCTGAAAACGCTAAAATGGGAAGTCATATCGTATCCGCCATATTCTCCATATATTGCGTCGTTCGATTAACGTTTGTTCCGTTCGATGGCACACAGTCTGGCTGTCCAGCAGTTCCATTCATATGACGACATCAAGCAATGGTTAGATTCGTGTATAGCTTCAAAGGATGAACAGTTCACCGTGACGGAATTCGAGCTTTGTCAGGGAAAAAACAGTAGCTAGCGATGGGCAATACTTGCAATGAATAATTTGTAAACATGTTATCAAAATAAAGTTGAATTTTTATAAAAGAAAAAAAAAAAAAAAAAAACAGTGAGAACTTAATTGCACATCTAATATTTGCTTGACATTCGAGGCCTCATTTAGAATAGTCACAACAATCCGATTTAAGTCAGTTATGTATCGTTTTGTTTGATAATTTGTTGTCATTTCGAAGGTAACTCCATTATGCCTTTCTCATAGAATTCCTCGTACCTATTGGCAAAAACAAGGACAGTCAATTTTGAAAAGATTCTCTTGAGGTGAATTTCTCACCGGTAATTTCGCCAATGTGTTCGGCCTGACGTTGTGTTGATCGGACACATTTCCTCTCCTAATGGTTAACGCTGGCCGCTTCTGTGCGATTGCTCCCTTCAGAGAGTCCAATTGTTAGGAATACAGCTTCGCATAAAGAGCTTACACCAAACACACAGCAAAACCGTCCTGACCGTCAATACTAACTTGACCACCATCATTCTCGCTTGTCGTTGTTTAAACTGACTCACTTTTGATCACTACTTTCTTTACGACTGTAAAAACAGGAGCAGAGTTCAAACGAGGCCGTACGAGCTACCAAGACCAACACTGTTGGCGATCGAGCAATTGACATGTTCATGCCGGACACGGTTAAGAAGAATCCTTAAAATGGTGTTGGATGACCGTCGGCTAAAGGTGTGGTAGCTAGCTGAAATGATAGGCATTTCAAAGAGTGAGTTTTCTCAAAGATGAGAAAACTGAGCGCCAGATGGGTTCCACGCTCGCTTTCAGTAGAGCAAAAACAGCGTCGTGAAAATGTTTCAGTAGAGTGTTTGGCGATGTTTTACAAATAACTGCAATAAAGCTGAATTTTTGGGTCGATTTATAGCCATTAATGAGATATGGGTCCACCACTTCACACCTGAAACCAAGGCACAGTCAAAGCAGTGGACTAGAATGGGAGAATCTTGTCGAAAATGGTTCCATCTGCAAGCAAGATCATGGTGTCTGTTTTTCGGGATGCGCATAAGATTAATTTTATTGATTATCTTCAGAAAGGAATTATTTGAATTGTGCTAATTTATTGCAGCGTTTTGGTGATAAAATTATGAAAAAGGCTGCATTTGACGAAAAGGAAAGTGTTGTTTCATCAAGACAATGCTCTAGTTCACACATCCACTATTGCGATAGCCAAAGTAATGAACTAAACTTCAAATGACTTCATCACTCGCCTTATTCGCCAGATTTAGTTCCCTTGGACTATTTTCTATATTCTAACTTAAAAAAATATGGCTCGGTGGTAAAAGAATTGCCAACAATGAAGAGATGAATTCTACGGTCAGTGATTATTTTAAGAAGTTTGATTATTATTATTAACAAGGCATAGAAGCTATTGAATATCGCTGGATAAAAAGATTATGTTGAAAAATAAAGACAATTTTTAAAACTTTCTTGTGTTTATTTTGTTAGGTCGGCTAGTCTCTGGAACCGTTCTTGTATCTTGTAAAATTAAAATTTTACGTTAAATTATTTCCATAAAGTGCAGAAAAACAGCATTTAATTTCTTCTCTCTTTTGGGTATAATAAAGAAAATATAGGTATATTTCTTAGAAAATTGATGAACATTCTTTGGGTAAAATCTTTATAAAGAGTACATTCAATATATCATCTCTTTGTCGCTACGTGTATTTGCTTAAAATCTCATTGTATTACTTATCATTACTACATCGGAAATATCATTTCATCTTTTTCTACATTCTGAAAGAAATTCCTGCTTTGTATTGTGAGGGTGTAACAATATCGCATGCATTACTCGGAAGATCCAGATAGCGCAACCATAACATGGAAATAAACAAAATGCATACAATTTAATAGGTGGCAAAGACAAAATCAAATTCAAATTTATTAACGAATTTCAAATTTCGGTTTACATGTGCAAAACATGTACAAGAAAAGAGAAAGCAATGCACATTCCCCTTTCGGTAACCCAGTAACTAACCGCGGGAATAGTTGGCATAGAAAATATGCAAACCAGCACAAAATACCATGATCGTATGTGGGCATGTCACCAACTGCGTGCGACGGAATGCGTCTCACAAAATGTTCGAATCTTAACAAGCTGTTATGAAATGTGCTACACTTTCATTTGCCGTTGTTACTTCATATCAAGTTCTTTGAATCATTTCGTTTACTGCGATGTATGTACATATACGTTGTGTAAGTATGGATGTCGGTAGATATCTATTTGTTACCATATCTGTTTCAATATTTGTTTTAGAGTGTATCGTTTTGTTCCTTTTAAGGGATAAAGTGGTCACTTTATCATTGGAGGAAAACTCGGTATACCGATCCGCGCTGTATTCTATACCAAACACTATCGGCTATCATTTCTCTATACGGATGACTTGTTCATAATAATTGTAACCTGGCTCAAAAACTGTCGAAAATTAGATTTCGTGTAGTTAACATCCTTTTGTTAGAAAAGTTCAAACCCAATGGAAAAAAATTGACTTCGAAGTTATATCGCTAAAGAGTACTTAAAAATCACGCACACTTGGAGTTAAACATACGAGTGTGTAGCATTGAATCCCTCCTCCATTGGTAATTATGAGTTTATCGGCATAGACTTTTGACTTTAAATGTCCTTATAGAAAAAAAAATCCAGTACTGTTAAATATGATCTAAGGAGTAAATTCCGTTCCCCTAAAGGAGAAAGAAACTAAACGACCAGGAGTGGCTCATGTAGCAAAAAAGAATTGTTTCACGGGCTGTATACCATGTGGCACCATCTTGTCGAGACCATACGTCCCCCACTTAGGCGGTGAGAACTCGATTGTCATGTAGTGATATAGAGCTCTAGTAACACTTACTGCTTCTAGTCTCATTTTCCAAGAAGTGTGATCTAATGAAGCATCCTGCCCAAAATCTTAACCAAACGGTTATATGTTATGGATGCATTAATTTGTCATTAGCAACATGTGGAATCTCTAAATCCCAAACTGTGGTAATTCTGATGATTTACGGCATCATCAAAATGGAACTGAACTTCATAGTTTGGGTTATTTTTGTTCGAAAAATCATAATCATTAGCCTTTAATTTTTGTATTAGTTAAGATGTTCAAGCGCGAAACTCACAGATCTCTTTGTAGTTCAGAATTTTTGTTCATAAAGCCGCATTGCCGTCCCTATACTTTTACCGTTACTCGCGTCGACCAGTGGTTGACCAGTAGGTTCTGCATTACTAATTGATTCAGCCTTCTATAATTTATAAGATAGATTAAGTTGACATAATTACCAATATTATGACCACACTTTGTAAGAAATTTTTTGTACTGCCGCTTAAATTTCATTATGTTTTTACCTTTACATGGAGGAATGAACGTATACGTCATTTAATACGGCAAAAATATAACGCTCAGAAGGAAACGTTTGAAGTATGAAGTGTATTTTGATCAAATGTGTTCCTTTACTTTTTAAGTCGATTGGCTGAGTGGCTGGCAGACACGATAACTGCTGTAAATCTTTTGAAACTTCTAAACACTTTGCATAGCCTAATATTCAGATTGTAACCAGGAGTTTGAAACGGCATATATCGACCACCACCACTTCTTCTGGTACTTCCAGAAGACTTTATTGACTGCAGCAATATCCATTTAGCGGTTAATCTTTAGATCAATGGCTATATAAAGCAAAATTGCCATATAGGAGGAGCCGCCAAACTGAACAAGGTTTGCCAGGTGGCAACGTATCCGCAAAAAGTTACTGTTTGGTGCTGATTTTTCAGGTGGCATCATCACCATCACCGTCAACTGTGAATGCTATAAGATAACCCACAACTTTTCGCCCTAACTGAACAAAGTTAACGTAGACAGCATGTGGTTCAAGCAGGACGAAGTAACACGCCACACAGAGAAAGCCACATTAAGATATTGTTATCTCATGCTAAGGTGAAGTGAATTGGTCACCCATATACCGCTTGTCTGTTTCATGTGGCCGCAAGTGCATGCTAATAAACGGAAATCGATCGATGTTCTCTAGGTAAATATAATGGAAGCCGTAACTCAAATTCGAATCCGGATCCATGCGGAATATTCAGTTGGACATTTCGGATCCATGCAAGCATGCGAAAACGCGGTCGATTTTATTCTACAGTTGATTTTATTCCATTTCAACAATGGCCCGTTTTATTTGGAAAGCATATTAGCAACGACGTCATGTTCTTATAGAGTAAAAGTACAGTTTTTCTAACATAGGAAAGATAAGTACAATTCTGCCGTCTCCGTTAGCAACGTTTTTCAATATGTTCCAATGTTGGGTAATGGTGAAATCATAATTTGAGTTCTTTAACTGCCATCTTAAATAAAATTGTTATCAAAATGGAAGAGAAAGAGAAAAATAAAACCCAAAATATATTGAAGACGTTCGCAGAGTATACAAGATTCATAATTAAAGGATTCACCTGAAATATCCTGATTTTTACAAAGATTACAATGCCGCCTTCGGTTGTCTTACGTGCGAAAAACTATATGGAATATAGGTTACTGCATTCTAGCAGTTGGAAATTTCAACAGAAAGATAGAATTTTTGGTGCGGCTTGACAATTTAGCATCAGACAAAAGAATTAGGAAATATCTGATGTGAGCTAAAAGTTGCTAAAGTCACCGCTGCTAAACAAAACTTTGAATCTAAGAATATATGGGCTAAGAACTGAATTTTTATGGAAGGTATCAGAAGAGCTAAAGTTAATAGGTAATTTTTTTTATAAAATGTTCTCAAACATTTAAAATTTAAAATCAAGAATTTAAAATTTCGTATACTGCAACTTACCAATTACAAAATATAAATGAAAGATTACATTTTATTAAATCAGTCAAATTTTGTGGAAAATAGCATCAGCTACAAGTAGGGTAATGTTAAGAGAACGTGGTACTATTACCTGGTTGTAATGTGATCTAATATTTTGGTAGTGTCGAATTGCAGGTAATAGTTTGCGATAGTTACCTTGACTATGAAAGACATTTGGTCAGAAGATAGTTGATGCTTTAACCGCTTCCTTCTGAGTGTTAAATTTTTAGCCATATCAAATGATATATATATATGTAAATTTATTGTATTCTTCTGGATAAGATATAAAAAGTAATGTACAGAATATTTCTTTTTCATGTTAACAGAAGTTGCCGATAAAACTTAAATTTTTATTTTGAGAAGAGCAGCTATAAATGCGTCACCCGATATATGATAATATGATATATGATGTGCGGTAAAAATAAATCTATTATTTTTGTATGACTTTGAAGTCCTTATTTGGCATATTTAAAATGATCTTGCTTATGTTCAATAGTTTGTTGCCATTGTGAAGGTATTTCCATAATGCCTCTTTTATAGGAGCCATCATCCTCATAGGCAAAGCAAAATGGAATACGATTTTCAGAAATTTCTTTTTATTCAAAATTTTCACCAGTGAAATTATTCGCCGTAGATTCGCTTGTAATCACTTGGTAACCTCAACCAAACTTCCTCTGCTTTTGGTGCGCCACTATCAATGTGCATGCTCTGACGTTGCATTGGTGATGCACAATTCCTCTCTTATTGGCCAAAGCTGGCCACGTCTGGTCGATTTCTTCTCTCGAACGGTTCAATTGCAACGGTTGCAAGGTTCGTGCAGGCACGAGTTAAGAATTTGGCCTTAGGTGGCTGCTCACAGCAGATGGTTCCTTGCCGATTCCACCGAATACGCAGTAAAACTTTTCTCACCGTCGATACTGGCTTAGCCACCATTTGCGCCGGCTCAACTCTCACGGTCATGGTTGAATACCGCTTTCACTTGGTATTGTCCTAAGTGGTCTACTTCCACTTCACCATTTCGCCACCATTTTCACCATTTACCATTCGCTTCAGAAGTATGTCGATTTTGTTATGATTAAGCAGAGATTCGCAGATGGATATTCGATTAATGACAGTTTTTTTGGGCGTTAACTCGTGTGGCACCCTTACATCGAGCTTCTTTTTGTATCGCTTATTCAACTGTCACCAAATAGTTTTCTGTCAAATATTTAGCTCCTTGACAACCGAAGTACTGTATTCATAACCATCGGACTTGACGGTTTCCAACATTTTATCAACATTTTCGACAACTAATATTCCAGAGCGTAGGACATCTTTGACATCAACATGAAATCGATGAAACCAAAATTGCACATGATGCTGTAATAGCTACTCTATTCACATTTCTAGTCGCCTGGCTTGCATTTTCGCCATTATCAAAGGAAACTATATGTATATAGAATATTGAGGGTTTTCTTTTTTCAAACAATACTCAGTCAGTCAATCGCAAAAATATTTGAGTGAATAGTTTTCGGAGTGACATTTTTTCTTTCTAACCGTAGACGGCACGATCGCACCTATACAAAGCGGGACATAGATTACTGATGCTTTTACTACTTATACTATACTCTATATAATATAATACTATACTATATGTAATATAATATATATATAATCTATTAATTATGCCACCATCTTTAAAAAGGTGTTGATTATGAAGTTTTCGGATACAATTTGTTTGTTTTCAGTGCCCACCAAATTTAACTGAAAATTTCCATCTATTTGATTTTACTACAAAGTTGAAAATCAAATCACTTTAGCAATCAGCTAGGCTCGTTTATGATACAAAGAAGAAACCAGAAAAGGAGATAAAAATGATACATAGAGAGCCCTATTGCGACATGTGGTTTTTGCTTTCATTGGGGTGTGTAAATTGGCCTCACAATCAAAAGCAGCCAGATAACTATAGGTGAGACAAGTTAAACTGTCAATTTTCGTTACTTTTAATAGAGGCTGTTGTTGCATGCTAAAGTGAACGTGTGGCGATTTTACTTTTTTCCCTATTGTGAATATGTGTGGCCCTCTCATCATACTAAGCTACATTTTAGAAAGGTAACATTGGTCGAAGGTATAATTCCGTGACATGGGCAAAACCTAGTAAAACTGGCATAAACGCCTACACGGAATGGGGGTTATACTTAATTTTTCATTTTATTTGCTTTAAATACTTAACAGAAACACCTTAATATACGCGTATATATAGCTCTGGTCATAGCAGAAAACATAAAAGCATACCGCAACGCTTTACCCTGCAAACCTGGCACTCCTAATCAGATGGTTATTTAAAAATAAAACAACACATTCTGACTGGAAATAATCAACATATTATACATCAGGGGGGGATGTTTTTGACATATCAGTTCATCTGGCACTGGGGTTCGCAGATATGGCAGTTAAATCCATGCGTTGGAAATTGTGCAATTTTCAAGTGGTTTCTAATGTTTTCACCTCCTATTTGTTAATGGAGATTCACATAAGATAATTTATGATAAATATGGGAATAAACCGCTCCGCCGCTTAAAAGTAGCCGTCCTAATTGTTGGCGCGGTTATTTAATAATACCAAAAAAAAAAAAACAAGAAGAGCTTTTCAGAAAAGCTTTAAATAAATCAATTTTTTATGTATCACAAGAAGTCGATTTTGACAGGTCTACTTCTATAATGAAACCTTATAAAACTTTATAAGCCGCGATTATCACATGTGCCAAAATTGGTCTAGACCAAGTATACCATGTGTGACACTTGCAGTTTATAAGGTCTTGGACGATGTACCAAAACAGTATTATAGAAGTGGACGTATCAAAATCGACTTTTTCCGCTTTTGTGAAAAACTGTATTTTTGGTATTATTCAATAAACCCGCCCACATAAAGCACGCATCATAAAAGAACAAATCAACCAAGGGAAAAATTTATCATTTCGATATATTTCTGGATTTCATTCGTCGATTAAAAGCAATATACAGTGAAAATAGATAGGTAGGGAAAGAACCCTCCTACGTTAAGCCAGTATTGAAAAATACATCAATGGAATAGTATTGACCCATCTCACTAACAGGCCCTTTCTCTTTCCAGGCTATTGCTATCTAAGGGTTCGTTCATGTACAGCGCTTAGGAAGGGTGTTCTTGCCGGTGAAGATAGCTCTCAGCTGTTGACCAAAATAACACATTTTAAAAAACACAATTGAATCACTATACCAACTTAATACTCTATATGAAGAGGGTTATAGAAGGGACAAAATGCGTTATGTATTAAAACTATCCATTGAAACGATGCATAGATAACCTTTGTGTTAGCTTAGGGTGTTATTTGCACCCAGTACACAAAATTCTCTTCAGAACGTACTTACAATCGCTTCACCTTACACCGTTTCGCTTTATTGCAAAATATTAAGGAAAGTGCTTCGGGCTTGACTCATATCAAAAATATCTGCATTAAAGAGCAACAAAAGAAACATATTTATAACGTTGTGAGGTCCTTCACTTACAGAGGCAGTATTATGCGTGGCCATGCAGTTGATCAATTTTTAAATTTACAGGCGCTGTAATGCTGACAAAAATTTTAATAACTGTAGTCTTCCAAATAAGGATTAGGGAAGGTTTACGGTTATGCTTCCATTTTCAATTTCAGAATTGACTTCACTAAACGCATGATGCCAAACGTGACTGAATTCAGTGCATGAGTAGAACCTACGAATATATGGATTAAATTGGATGTTGTAAGAAGTTTCGCGGTAACTTGGTCGATTATTCTCAACTTTTATGGAGAATTATCAATAAATACAATGGATAAAAGTCAAAGCTACTGCAGAATACTAGTTATAAATTTCAGAATAAAGGTAAAGTTTTCCAAAAAAAAAACCCAATTTTTTTTTTTGTGGTGCATATCTGAAGAGATATGACAGTGCACACCGTCTTCATTCTCAAATTTTGTTTTCATAAAGGCTCAACGTGTGCTAAATTTATAACTTAATTAAAGCTAATAATAAAAATATATGAGTAGTTCTTTGATCTATTTTTCCAAATTTTACTAGGCATTTAAATTAACATAATGGGGGAAAAAGTAGGTTATTGCAAACTACGAATGATGAGTTACAGAAACAGAATAAAATTTCGGAAAATTTGCGCATTTGTTCGGGGAAGTGGCAGAAAGAGTGTGTAGATATAGTCAAATAACTATGGGCGGCCACAAACTAGCGAAATAAGACTCTGTGCTAAGTTTTAAGAAATTTCATAAAAGTTTTATAGTCTTCGCCAGAAGTTTGATGGAAGGACATTCCTTAATTAATTTAAAAAGTCATAAAACGCATTTGGTCAAAAGAACCTTGATACTTTTCCTTTTTTTTAAGGTGGCGATGGAAATAGTCAATAAATCATATATAATATGTTCAAGAATATATAGATGAAACTCAAAAATTGTTCATTTTTTAAGAAGTGTTCCTATTGAAAATATCAGACGTAAGCATTGCATCATCATCTGTGGTCACAACCCGTAACAGCCTAACTCGAGTTAGGACACAATTGAGTTATTAGCACCATCGTATTCAGCGTATCTAAATTTATTTGCTCTAAATTTTTTATGTTTGTATCTCTTCTAGGAAGGCAATTAATCCTAACAAACCTACTAGCTTAAGTTATTTTTCTAAATGACTGTTTTGTCATAACTGCCTAAGTCAATTTAGCATTACAACAAATACAAACATTATTTTTTCATCATTGCCTAAATCAACTTAAGTTTAAACTTCATGAATTCTTATATAGGAATAACAACCTAACTCAACGTGAGAGATCGAATCTGAAATATTTTGACATAGAATAATAATTTATGTCAATTTAGGTGCACTTAAGGTTTTTTATATAATAGCATAACTCAACTTGAACTTTTTAACTTTCTTTCGTCCAACAATTCATAAGAGCCTAAGTGTCTTTTTCGATAATATCTTTTGACTGCGAGAATAAACATCTATTTTTTGTTAACAACTAAGTAAAGAAATTCGTTTCCTTGAAATCTGTAGCAAAATTTTCCAAAAAACACCTTCTCCTGATTTTCAGTGAAGATTCAAAACTTTAAACTCCTGTACTGAAAATATTGAAAAACAGACTTAGGTTGTTATGGGTTGTGACCACAGATATTATACACGAATTGGAATACACAATATTGGGTAGTAGTGCTCACATTTTTTTTTTTTTTTTTTTTTTTTTTGAACCAAATTTGAAAAACGTAAAAATATAGCTCAAAGATATCCATAATTTTATGTAAGGAGTGTTAAAAATAAATCCATTACTTTTGCATGACATTAAAGGTTTTATTTATCATAGCTGGAATAATTCGATATAAGAAGTGAAGTTTGACTCCATTATGCCTCTCTCGTATAAATCCTCGTCGCCATTAGTGAAAAGCTGACACAGGCGATTTTCACAAGCTTCTCTTGAGGAGAATTTTTCACCATTGTAATCATTCGTGATAGAGAGGAACATATGGTAATCACTTGGTGCCATGTCCAGACTATAAATATCTGCCAAACAGACTCCCGAATCTTTTGGCTAATCATTATTGAAGTCTTTGTTGGCCATTCGTGTATGGCCAGATGAAACACAATTGCCCCCATTTTGGTCAAAGTTTGCCGCTTCTGAGGAATTATCTTTTTTGTGCTATTTTTAATTGCCGGGCAATCACAACAATGCTTATGGTCGAACTTGTCAATTTCCATTATCTTTTCTCGACACTTTCCACAATTGGTCTTTCAGAGCATGGCGTATCTTTGACATCAAAATTATTGGATCGTAATCAATGGAAGTGATATTGCGTATGATTGCTTATTGCAGTGTAGGGATCATAAACATCATTCACCTTTTTTTCATCCACCCGACTTGTGTTTTCACCTTTATCGAAGAAAAACTTTAAAATACAGGATGGCGCACGTGCTACAAACACAATGTTAATGTAAATGGGGCCCGTTATTTGAAGATGTTTAATGAGTTTTTTTTTCCCAGAACTGCGGCGAAGACGTATCCCTTTCAAAAGCATTTGCTTTCAGCAAGATGGAACAACTGCACACATAGCCAGACCGGTTATGGCGAAGCTCCAACGAAAATTCCCAAACAAATTAATATCAAGAAATTCCACTTTCCGATGGCCCCTATGGTTACCTGACCTGACTGCACCAGACTTTTTTTATTGGGTTATGTTAAGCTTAACACCATAATTGAGGCGATCTCGACTTCAACTCTTCAGGCCGCAATGAAAAATTTGCTGATCAGGTGTCGCATATGCGTGAATGAACAAAGCGGTCACTTACGGTCCATCATCTTTAAAACCAATCAGTTGTATAAAACAAAATTGAATTTACTATAGAAGAAAAAGAAAAAAATAGATGAAATACATTGATTAAAAAAAGTTATTGTAATTTCTTTTTGTAGGACAATTGGTGCCCCACCCTGTATGAAGTATTTTTTTTTTTCCTTCGTTTATATCCATTTCTGACATGCGCTCAGTGAGCCAAGTAGTTATATAACTATTTGAGTTGCTTTCTACATTTCTATATCTATCTAACGTAATTCGATCGCACTTATGCAACTAAATCCATCTATTGGAAAAATATTGTATTTCTTTTTACTATATATCGTTATTATAAACAATTTATTGTCTATCTTTTTTCAAATATATTTCTCTCTTTTTCACAGTATACAACTTAAATTAGTTTAGAATTTATGGCTCGGACGGGATATATCTTGACTTACTTGATAATCGTAGTCAATGTTGAATCGCGTTAGATCAAAGCTACAGCCTGCAATTATGCCGGCATAATTTCCTCTTTTTGTTTTTTTTTTTTTTTTTTTTTTTGTTGATACAAAAATTGATGCAAGTGATACAAAAATTGCAAAACTTTACATTAACAAATGCATCATTCAATTCTCTTTGCTCTAATAAGTCCTGAGAGTAAGGTCGATGTTAGATCCATCTTAGTCAATTTGTTAGTTATATTCTTGCGCTAAAACTCATCACTTGCAAGAATGCATTAGAACGCAGAGTAACGACAACGTCAAATTGTTGCTAGGAAATAACAGGAGACGTGATGCACTTGTTGGTGTGTGCGTAAGCATATGATATAGTACAGTACAGACACGCATAGGTATGAATGTATAAGTATGCCACATGAAACTGAATGAAACTTAGAACTTAGAAAACACTACAAGAGAATTCGTTACAGACATTTTTGCGAAATCTGTCGCGTGCACACTTGTATGGCAAACACACAATAGCAATAGTTGAATATTGCAGCAACACAAGCAGCGGAGGCAATTGCAGCAGCTGTGGTGATACAACTCATCGATGTAGTTGGATTATCGCATGTTTCACTATCGTTATCTATGCAATTCTCAAGAATCTTAGTTGTTGCCAGTATTTGTCGACTCATTGCGAACAAGAACGAGTACAAAAAGGAAACTTTTTCCCTGGCATAAGACAAACGCAGACGGTTTGTTCGTTCCATTCAGGCAAGTTTCCTACTCCTGTGTCTCATTAGTTAGCATTGGTTCGAAAAAAAACACCGAAGGCAAAATTGTACACAGTAAATGTTTTGCAGAGGTATGATGAAGAATACGGGATTTATGAAAGAAGAGGCACTATTTCATGGTATTGTAAGCTACATTATTGGCACCACTGGAACAGCATGTCGGACATTGCGTTATAAGTTAATAAGTTGTTTGGTCTGATCATTTTTTCTTACCAGATGGTCATTTCAAACACCAGATAGTAACTTCAGAAAAACTTTCGAAGATCGGAAATATTGCTCAGCTCTCTTTATAGACATCTCCCAAGCCTTTGATAAAGTGTGGCATGAAGGCCTTATTCACAAAATAGTCTCTTTTCTACCGGCAAATACCCATAAGCTCCTGGAGAGCTATCTGAAGGATCGATCTTTTGTAGTAAAATCGAAAGACTCTGTTTCAACTCAAAGAAACGTTTCAGCAGGAGTTCCTCAGGGCAGTATACTAGGCCCTATACTATATACCATCTACACCTCTGACATGCCTCTTCATTCCCTAATTCAAACCTCAACTTTCGCTGATGACACTGCATTTATGAGCACTAGCACTTGCCCATTAATGGCTTCTAAACAACTGCAGTCTCATATACACACATTAGAATCTTGGCTCGAAAAGTGGAAGATAAAAGTAAATGCCACTAAGAGTATACAGGTTACATTCTCTCTTAGACAGAACAATTGCCCAGCCCTCACTATTCACGGTAGTACCATACCCGTTCATAACCATGTGAAATATTTGGGTATTCACCTAGACCGACGTCTCACCTGGAAAAATCACATTGACTCAAAAACCATACAATTGAAATTAAAAATGGCTCAACTCCTCTGGCTTATTGGCTCCCAGTCTACTCTCAGTTTGGAAAATAAAATCACCATCTACAAAACCATATTGAAGCCAATATGAACATACGGCATCCAGTTGTGGGGAACGGCATCGGCTTCTAACATAAATAAGCTGCAGAGGAGACAGTCAAGAATACTGCGTCAAATTTGTGGTGCCCCATGGTATGTTAGGAATGATAACATACACAAAGATTTAAACATTCCTTATATTCACGAGGAAATGAAAAAATTAAGCAGGTCATATATATCGAAGTTGTCCTCCCACTCAAACCCACTCGCTCAAAACCTTCAGCATTTTCCCGGCCATATACGGCTAAAAAGAAAGGACACGCTAGACTTGGTCCGGTGATAACAGATCTGTTCGCCAAAAACAAGATCCGGCAATGGCAGGATACTTTAGTTTAAGATAGGATTAAGATTTGAATACATATTGTAAATTTCGTAAGAAAGATCCAATAAAGAAAATGAATGAAAAAAAAAAAAAAAAAAAGATAGTAACTTCAAATGTTTAGCTATTGCTACACAAGTTTATTAAAAATTAATCTAATGTATCGGATATTTCTTCAATATTTATTTTATTATTTCTTAATTCTTTTATTTATTTTATTTATTTCTTCAATTTTTATACAAATAAATATTAACAAGTGAACAGTCACCACACAGTTTCAAGTGCAATCCGATTCTCAACTTGACGAAAATTTTTCAGTGCCACGATCGTAATGGCAAAACCGGTATAGAAATTTCAAATAAATTGAGCTTATCTTTTGCCATTTCGCTGTAATTGAATTGAAATTTTTAATTATAAACTCCCCTGAAGGAATGAAAGTGAATATTGTTCGATATACAAAAAAAAGTAACAATCAGAAGAAAGCGTTTAAAGTACCAAGAATTTTTTTTTTTTACCAAAAATGATTCATGAATTTTTAAGCTGATTGAGCGATGTTCGTTATTTTGGCTGGTTGCACAGAACTGTTTAAAATTTAACACGAGGTTAATAATTTGGCAGGATCGCACCGGGGAATTGGAAATAGGCCACATCAACCTTCTTCTTACGGCACAACTGATCGATTTTCCGAAATTGAATACGTTCCCTATAATTGTTCATTTCCAGACTGTGTTAATTGTAATTTTTGCCTATTGTATTGGCTGATAACACTTACCCATATTTAAGATAACCTATTAATCACTTCCCTACCAGTATCTTCCAAACAAATAGATGATTTTGACATAAGTATTCTTACGTTCATATATTTTATACAATTGAAATAATTTTAGTCACTTTAGGTACCCACTGAAGGAGACAGGGTCTCAGAATGAATACAGAGTGCTTTGCCACACCGCTTCTAGTACCAGCCATACAAATTGATCGATTTTCTGCAATTAAATTGTTCCCTTATAACCTCCAATAATAGAATGCAGTAGCCTACCCTTGGTTTTTATCAAAGATTTCTCTGAATTAATCAGATAAATTACAACTTTCTGAAGCCTTCCGCTTAGAAATTATATTGAAACTACGACAGAAATATGCATTTCTGCAATCGTTGCCACCTGGGAAGAAAAAATTCTGGCTGTTGCCTAAAGCTATGAAATACGCTAAACCTAAAACTGATAAACTTACAAGAAATGGCGCTAGTGTACATAACAATATTGCTGACGTTTTCGAAGACGCACACACCATTACCTCAAATGCTATTTCACCGAAAGAACAAATCGTTACCAAACACACTAAATGGCTTGACCTACAGACAATTCAAGCAGACGAATATTGCGAAACAACTGTGTATGAAGTTAAATTTTTGGTTAAAAGTTTATGAAACAACTAGCCGACCCGGCAAACGTTGCTTTGCCTTCAAATTTTATTTTTATTGGAAATATTTCATGCCAATCGGTATATTATAATAAGAAAGGCCATGGATATTTAATTTATGGTTTGTATGGGAGGTACCACGCCCCATAGTCCAATCCCGCCCATATTTGCAGTAGCACTTAAGATATGTACACCAAACCGATGTACCAAATTTTGTTCAAATACCGTAAACAGGAGCAGAAATATTGGATATTTGCAGCAGCACTTAAGATATGTACACCAAACCTATGCACCAAATTTTGTTCAAATACCGTAAGCAGGAGCAGAAATAATTGATTTTTAATTTTTTGTTTGTATGGGAGGTACCACGCCCCTTTGTCCAAGTGGACCGAATTGTAAATCTAAACCATCCCGGGCACCACCCAGATGCATATACAAAAATTTATGCAAAACGGTCCAGCCGTCTAGGAGGGGTTCAATGACAACGCTCGTACAGTAGAATTATATATATAAAGACAAGACCCCTGGCCTAGATTTCATGAAACCAAAAGTTTTGAAGAAAATGCCTGATATTGTATTCAATGTCGTAACAAATGCATTAAATTGGCTATTTCCCAGCAATTTATAGGAAAGCTAAAGTTGTTCCTGTTCTTAAAACTGGGAAAGATGCCAAGGACTCCAGTAGTTACCGTCCCATTAGTATGCTCAACTGTGTGGAAAAAGTGTTCCAAAAAAATATTCTGGAGAACATCAAGGAACACGCTGAAAATAATTCAGTTTAAGGAGGAACAATTTGGGTTTCGGAATAAATATTCGACAACTCATCAAGGCAAAAGATCTGTAAATACGGTTTTGAATAATAAAGTACAGCGGAAAAGTACGGGAATGGTATTTCTGTACATTGAACAAACTTTTGATTTGATTTGGCATAACGGATTAATATTTAAACTGCATAAATTTTGATATCTTATTTATTTACAGAAAATTGTACGAAGTTTTTAGTCCGATAGACTATTTATGGGTGGTGTGAACGATGAGCAATGCTCGTCTCGAAAGATAACAGCAGGCGTTCCACAAGGTTCTGTTTTGTCACCAACTTTATACTCCATATTTACTTCGGATTTCAAATTGCTTAGAAATGCTTTTGCATTATAAGCAGACGACACAGCAATAATGACAAATGGTAAAGTCTCAAACTCAATTATAAGAAAACTGAAAAAATCATGTACATTAGTAAATATTTCACAAATTGGAAAATAAAAATAAATGAGGAAAAAGCACAAGCCATAATTTTCCCCTTTAATAAATCTTCGAGACTAACCCCTTCAGCAACGCTCAACATAGGTGGCACAGATATTCCTCTGCAGAATTCGGTCAAATACCTGGGCATGATATTGGACAAAAATTTGAGCTTTAAAGAACACGTGCTTTATGCTGCGGACAAAGCTGTAAAATGTGGCCGAGCTTTATTCCCCCTGATCAATCGTAGTCCCAATTAAATACCAAAAATAAACTGCTGTTACACAAGATGTGCATTCGACCAACAATGACATATGGCTGTCAGGTCTGGTCTAAAAGATGTAACAAAACTCACTTCAAAAACTCACTTCAAGTTATCCAGAATAAAAATCTCCTTCATGGAAAACGATTCTAACTTGAAAAAAAACCTATATGCTTGCTGCAATACTTTTAGTTATATCTCAAAATTTTTAAATATTAAAATTTGTTAAATATTTTTAAAGTGTAAATATGATAGAAAACAAAAAAAGGGTCAATTATTATCGCGAATCAGCAAATGTTTATGCGCGAAATACTAAGGAGGACGATATGAAAGCTGAATCGTCTATCGCCTACTAAATTACACTGAACTTATTGGAATCGTGTGAAAAATATACATCTAAAAATACATCCAATATATTTCTTCGTACACAGTATATACATTCCCTAGGGAATCGTGGAAAAAATTGAGTAGAAAATAAAATCCACATTACATATTACTTACTCAAGTTTATAAAATTCACTTAGAAACTATTAATAAAACTGTTAGCTAACAATCATTCATCGCTGCTTGAGAATAAGTACGAAAGTTTATGTGGTTTTGATTCAAATGAAGAATTTCGTTCGACATTATCGGCCTCTGTTGGTTTTTTTGTTACTGCATAGTCTGTTGTTAGCAACTGCTCTTTTTTCTTAAGTAGCCTACATAATTCTTGATATCCCGTCACAAAAAATTTAAGATTACTTTGAAATAATAAAAAATTTGCATCACCACAAATTTACTGGTAATCTTATTACCGAAATAATAAATAAAATTAGAAAATTAGAACTTTATTGAAATTATTTATTTTATCCTATGAAGCGATTATAAAACTCGGGTACTCTCCGTAACTCCAAAATTAGAATTTAACAAAAAATTTGGAGGATTCGTTGAAAAAAAAAATTGTCTAATTTGTTATTTCAAAATCGTGTAAAGAAAACGTTGCAAAAAAAGAGTTGGGTGTACTCGTGTGCTATCAGTTCATGCAGATGGTACTCGAAGGGTCATAGTGAACCGGTAATTTGTTTTCAAATTTTGCTATGCAGCGGCAGAAACCTGAATTACCACAGTTTACGAATTAAGGGGAAAAACTTAATATTGAAAAACTCATCAGATTATATGAGGCGTACAAGAGGAGGTGCAGTAAAATCATCCATCATATATCGCAGGACTTTCTTTGTTAAGCACATAATATGACCTAAATTTGGAATTACATGGTAACGATTGTGTTCCGGAAAATCGGTCTGGAAGAAGCCAGGCAATACAAACCAATTTCATTCTCTGAGCTTAAATATTTCAAAATTGACTGAAATTGACTTACTATATTGTCAACCGAAAGAACGAAATAATATATCATTTAATACAAAAAAAGGGATATATATTGAAGGCAGGAGTTTATTTTGCCCAAATGTGTATCATGACTTTCAAAATCGATTGAGCGAATGGCAAACTAGCTGGCTGGCAGACACTATAAATGGTGGAAGTCTTCATGAATCTTCTTAACCACGGCGCCGCCCACACTTTTGCCATCGTAGTCGGGGACTGTAAATTGCCTGATACTCTCCATACAAGTTAACCTGCTTTCCGAAAATTAATGCCTTCCCTAAAACTTCTAATTCATAAACTACAACGGCCTAAATTTTTGTCTATTGTTAGGATCTATGATTATTTGTTAACATATAAAAAAAATTGATTGGTTAATCATGCCCTTTCTAGTGTGTTTCATGATTTTTTGAATTGGTTGAGAGATGTCCGTGGCTGGTAGACACTATAAATGACGCAAATTATCATGAATATTCTTAAAACTAGGCGCTGCCTAGTCTTTTCCCACATCGTAGTCGGGGACTGTAAATTGCTTACCTCTCCTGATACTTCCCATACAAGTTAACCTATTTTCCGAAAATTGATGCTCTCCCTAAACCTTCTAATTCATAAACTATAATGCCCTGAAATTTTTATCTATTATTAGGATCTAGGATAGTTAGTCAACATATGAAAAAATCGATTGGTTATTCACGCCCTTTCTGGTGCCGACCCATACAAACGGCCAATTTAACCTATATATCCTTAGCTTCATATCTCGTACCTCGATGCCAAGTTAGAAATATGAGAAGGTAGTGTTTCAGAATGAAAACTGGCCGCTAAAGGATCATAACCGATCTGATACCTGCCATACAAATAACTGATTTAAACCATGTATTCTAAGGTTAACACTTTTTATACTAGTATACTAATTTCAGTTAAATATACGGGGTGTCCGTCAGGAAGGTACACTACTTTGTTTGTTTATAATTTTTGATTAAATGAAAGAGAATGGAAATTATCCATTGTAATCCTGGCTGTTAATCAAGCCCAAAGCATGCAATTGTGGCATCAAAAAGTTTTCAATCATACCACGATACCGCTCCCCATTGACAGTTACCGTCACGCCGTTTTCAGTTTCGAAGAAGTAATGTCTAATGATTCTTCCTGACCAAATTGCACACCAGACTGCCACTTTTAGTGGATGCAAAGGTGACTGATGAATAATTTGAGGGTTTTCCGACTATTCTGTTTATTCACATATCCATTTAAATGAAAATGTGCCTCGTCACTCACTATAATTTTTTCATGAAAATCGGTATTGTGATGGGCGAGCCGTAACATCCTATTGGTATATGAACGGCGGCGTAAATGGTCTTGTGGAAGAAACTCTTGTGTCAACTGAATCTTAAATTGACACAAATACAAATCTTGAGCACGGCATCGAATTGAGGTTGAGGGATTGTTTTGAACACTTTCTTGAGCAGCAGCAATGTTTTCAGGCGATCTTGCAGTACATTGTAGTCCATGCTTGGCCCTATCAGATACAGACTCCCTTTCTTCGAAATCATTCATTACACGATAAATAGTGATAAATTTCACATAACTTTCTCATCGTCACAGTAATCGATGATTGATTATGATAAAATGTTTTAACGACTAAAACATGTTGGTTTATCGAATATTTTTCCATAATAAATTTGCCACGTCTCTACTTCACGGCACACGTAATCCGCTTGGCAACCTTAGTTCTGAGAGTAAAAGTGGGCTGTACATGTCCATTCGAGTACCTCTCATGCAAATTGACTGGTTTACCAAATTTTTTTACCCCCAGTTAAAATGCAATAAATGCGGTAACTTAATTTTTTGCTAATATCAATTTATTGTAATGATTTTTAAAATAATAACAAATTGACCTAATAACTCCGCCTTTTCCGCAAACTCCCTATTCTAACCCCTGGACTCATATCTTTCATTCACTTGTACTAAATGGGATATAATGCGTTAATTCAGATCATTTGTTGTTAAGCGATTTACCATGCGCCTTCCGGAATGGACGTATGTGTAACTCAGTTCTCCTGGCTAAAATTTCTGTACCGGTTTTCTACAACAGAGACTACACTTTGTGCAGCAACACTAAATTTACTGTGAAACCAATGAAGGAGACCCTTTTTCCTATAAACTACAACACAATACATCCCATGTACTTGCATACATAGATGGATGAAATATACTTTTAAAATCTCAACGGGATTTAAATTTGTGATACCACCACTACATGCTACTCAAGCAGCAGTAGTGTCATCGAAATGGAAAGTTATGTATAACTGTAGATGTGTCGCCAGTGTTGTTGAAGTAGCAACAGCAACATGAACGACATCTATGACAGCGGAATGGGAAAGTATCAACGTCAGTAGTTGAAGCTGCGTTGCTAAATTGTAAAATGCAAATTCACAACTGTTACAACATATTGACATTGATGATGAAATACATCTTCATTTTTCGTTCCTGTGCCACAACCCGTTCTTGGGTACAGATTCATTGTCTTCGTACATTTTGTGATTTTTTTCATTAGATTCTACGATACTTATTATTTTTTCATCTCACATCTTTATGTATTTTAACGGGGATTTTCTAAGTGTTGTACCAAGTTTGCTTCCACATTTACATTTAAGACAATCTGTTGAAAAACTATGTTGTAAAAGTTTGTAAGGATGTTATTCCGCACGGGCAAGAGGGAGAACGGATTTGTGTATTATCCATGAACTCGGTTATAGTAGGTTTGTTGTAGTTTTGTTACATTTGGATTACACTTTCATTAACGTACGAGTGATAAACTTCAGAATGTATACCAATTAGTGCATGTGTAAACTAAACGAGTGCTCGCATTTTTTGGATAGTTGGTAACGTACGAAAAGATTTGTAACGTTTCTTAGAATGTTTAATGTATATTGAAACATAACGTCTAAAACGAGGAAAATTTGTTATATTTTTGTAATTTAAGATTGTAAAATTAGAGTACTTATTTTGCATTTTACACCGGCGCCCGTAAGAATGATTACAGTCTCACACGAAGGTGCAAATTATGATGCGGCAAAAAAATTAGCACTCGAAATTAGGTACGTAAAGTAACAAGTATCTTTTGACCAAATGTGTTTCAAGATTTTTTAAGTAGAAGTATCCACTGCCGTCTGCCTGGAAGACATGATAACTATGGCAAATCTTTTCGAAAGTTATTAAAACATAGCACAAATTTATATTTTCTGGATCGTAGACAGGAATTGTGAATAGGCTATTTTGACCAAGTAGTTTTTCGAATACAAATGATCGATTTAACCTACATGCTCTTAGGTAAATATCTTTCATTTGATGATGCCAAATTTAGTCAAATTTGGTGTTTAAAAAATTGTTATAATTGTTTAAATTGTTAAAATTGTTAAAATTGCTAAAAAGTTTTAGAATGAAAACAGTGTATTGCCGTACCCCTTCCTGAATATTCCATACATACAAATTGGTCGATATCCCGAAATTCAATCTTTCCTAAGTTATTTGTAATTGTTAGGCTTCAGCAGTTTCAGTCTTCTGCCAGCTTCCACACTGATCATGACTGACTTATCCCATATGTTGTTAAGCTCATATATTTTATGGTTAAATTCCATATCAGTTGAATATTTGCTAAGGTAGAAGGCGCATTGCCATACAATACTTTGTACTTCCCCTACAACATGGCCAATTTTCTGAAATTCAATATGTCTTCTCTAATTTGTAGAATGCAGTAGGTTAATTTTGTATCCATTGTGGTGATATTTAATTCTTTAAAGAGCTTGAGAAAAATTGAAAATTAAAATTGGTCTATTTAACCCGTATATACTTCGATTTACTTTATTAAAGTTAGAAAAATGAAAATGGAGGCATTGCTATAGATCTGCTAGAACTTCCGATTCATAGAAACATATTTTTGCCACTGCAATCCTTAATTCCTAGACTACAGTTCGCTCAATTGTATTGCATTACAGTTTTTGGTAAAATTTAAAAAAAATCCACCAGATAACCACGCCGCATCTGCCAAATCCATTACAAATTCCCTAATTTAATCCATATATTCCAAAATTCATGTCTTTCATTCAATTGCATTAAATTTAGTACAATTTAGGAAACTTAGTTCTGTGAATGAAAATGGACTGCACTTCTCTTAGAATATCGCACTCGAAAATTTGCTGTTTTGGAGCAATCAGTTGATCCCGTATAATTTCTTTGAGGAAGATTTCAGAAAGTCATAATTTAAGCTCTTGTGTTGGTCTCTAATTCAAAGAATTTGTTGATATGAGGCAAGCAATTTAACACACATGAGGCATTTATCTCGTTGAACGATGTGTTGTCACGGATTTTAGGTCATCACAAGTACAAATTGGCCGATATAGCAAAAATTAGTGATTCCTTCAATGCGCAGGATTTTAGAAAGTTGTAATTTTGCCCCTTTTATTGCACCCACGCAAATGCACAGCGAATGACGATATGTATAAGTCAAATTATCTGACTGAAATTTCAATAGACCGTTGCTTTATAAAAGCAGTTATACATGAGAAATACGGATCAAGTATGAACGCCTCTTTTGGTTCTTTCCCTGCAACCTGTATATTTCTGCTTCATATGATTCAAGCAGTTACACTGGAATAATGCACCTCGTGCTTTATATACCTTGATTTTGACCGATTTCTCTAAATCCTCCTGAAAATCCCTATTCGTAGGCTACAATAATTTAAATTTTTAGAAATTGCATTAAATTGCAGTACCTGTTAAAATATGAAAACTTATACTTTTTCTCGTACCTCCTATACAAATGACCGCTGTAGCTTTATTTATTTATTATAAACAGTTATACTGAATTATCTCAAATATGGAGCATATCCTGCATCTGACAAACGTAGATTTGAGAATGAAAATGGACGGCTCCTATTCTAGTGGTTTCCATAAAATTATACGTAGATAAGTAATAAATAAGTATCTAAACTAGTACTATCGAAAAAAAAATTGGTATCATCATTGGTGTACGGCAGACATAAATATTTTACACAAAGTGCAACTCCAGTCGAACAGTGTTCCAGTTGTTCTTGGTTTGATAAATGTTACCAAGTGACATACATTTCAATTCGCCTGATTTGCTAAACTTTGAAGAAAGCAAGTCATGATGACTGAATTAAGTAACTTTTAACATTCTGTCGGGTCAGTTATAATTGCAATTTGGTTTTCAGCCACTAGTGCCTGACATATGAGGTATAATAAAAAGAAATTCATTCATCTTTCCAGTAGATGGCTTTAGTATTCTTTATCTCGCGTTGCATAAGCGCGATCGGGTTATGATACACGGCGACGGAAAGATCAGATAGCTTTGCGATTGCTTGATTCAGTATTGTATGAAAAATTCGATATATTTTATATTTTTTCTTTTTAACTATTTTTTTTTTTTCTTTTTAACTATGCTAAAAAGAGCTTCAATATCGTACAAAAATTATAGAATTCTTTTTACTACACTTCAAAAATAAAGCTACTTCAGTAACAGTGAGGGCAAAGAGTCAACTACAGGCAATTGATGGAATAATTAACTTATTATTTAACTTACTTTTGCTCTATTTTTGCCAAATTTTAGGCCATAGCTGTTCTAGAGAGCTGGCCTATCTGCTATCGAGCATATCGTACGCCGTTATACCAGTACAAAACAACACATCGCTCTTACCACATTTAAGACATCGGCCCCAAAAGTACTCAGAATTGGAAAGAAGCTGCTAGTAAGATTAAGCCACGGTTAGGAAATAATTAATTAATTAACAACACATGGGTCAAGGTCACATGTATTCCGAATTTCGGTGCTTGCTGATGTCAAACTTCACTTGAATGGAAATCTGATAGATAGTACTCACACTATACTATATAGACATGAAAAAACTCAATAGAATGCTTATTTTGCTCATAAATATTCTGCAATAAAGTTCCATCTCGTACTGCTTTGATTCCAAAGAATGGCCACTAGCAACGTGTTTCTTAGGCGACAACACCCAACTGGATTGTTTTCTTAATTTTTTTTTAGTAATTCCT